>SMSR01002523.1:0-129764 GCA_019453355.1 Ceratina japonica
ACACTTACCATCCATGTGAATCCCTGGATTTTCGTTTCGTCAGATGAAGTAAATTTGCACGTGTGTTTCCTCGCTTTGTAACACTTTCATTCGTGATACCTCATATGTTACGAAATAATTGATCGACATCGCGTATGAACGTATAATGATTCACTTCACTTCGATTTGGAACCGTTAGTAGTAAAATATCCATCCTAGCCATAAGCACTCATTATACGATAATAATTTCCCGATACTTCAACGAGCCGCTATTCACGAGTGAAACTGAACAAAAGTTATTCAAATGAGACATACTCCGCCGATTAAAATTATTATGGTCGACCGATAACTGACTCGAATGAATCGTTGATGGAAAGCCGATTAACAAACTACACATCGAACGCACGGAACTATGTCATTTCGATCGAACTCACTGCCGGCGTTCAACGTGTCCGACAGGACACTCGTCGAACGACTAAAGTATTTGTTTACAACCGATGATCGCACCTACTGCGTTCAAGGCGGCGATATATGATACGTACACGTAACGTAAACAACATTCTCAGTTACAATTTCTTGCTCGACAACTGTGTCTCGTGTCAGAGAAAGTGATACTACATTACAAAAATACAACGGTGCTTTGATACGACGCGATTGTTCTCTACCGTTGCCGGTTCGACTGTGGTGACAAAATCGATTCTATCGAGAAACTGACTGTCAGCCAGCTTCATCACCTGCACGAAATATCATTTGATAATCGCAAAAATACCGAACCGATCTTTATCGACCGATTCACAATGAAATTCACCCTTTTTCGTGTCGAAGGCTGCGTCAGTCGGTTGCCGGATCTTCGTGGATGCAGGTTTCTGTGGAAAGTCGCGGAAACAAACGCGGTACGCGAGCGAATCGCGAGCAAGCGTGATTACGCGTAAATCTCGGTGCCGAAATGCGTAATTAACGCGAGTGGAGCTTCGGTGGTTCTTCCGTGGTACAGCCAATCCTGTGCACGCAAGTGACCGGAGGCTCCGCCCATCTAGAGAGCCCCGTTGCCCTTTTCCTCGTGACTACCGGCCACAGTACGTACGCGAACGTTCACGGAGTGTCATCGCGTCCGGTGTCGGCTTCGTATTCTCGAGACGAGTTTCACGCATTCGACGTACTCCGATTTTTCACGCGACGGGACGCGAATTCTTCTCCTCCGAACTCGTCCGAACGATCGAACGTCCCGTTCAGCGAAAAACCGCGGTTGTGGCAAAAAGAGTGCGCGGCAGGACAAAGATCGCGTCCTTTTTGGCGAGGTTTTACGCGCGTCGATCGCGAGATCAGTAATCCATCCGGCGCGAGAAACATGTAAAAGGAAAACGACGCACGGCCGAAGGGAAAGAAAGAAAGAGAAAGCAAGCCGTCGTGTTCTGTAACTGGGGGCATACGTCGGACACCAGCGATCGTATCGGATCACGGACAACGTTCGATCTCGATCTGTCAGCCTCGGGATCGGCTAGTCGATGCGAATCACCGATCGATATCGACGCTCGTAAGAATGCGCGGCTGAAACGGGAGCGACGCGACGACGGTGCGACCTTGTCTTTTCTTTTCTTTTCCCCGTCGAACGATCCCAACGATCAAACGAGAGTCACCGAGGCCATCGAATCGTAACCGAAGATGCGGCCCATTCTGACGACCTTCTTCCTCGTGCCGTTGCTGTTCGTCGCGTGGCAAAATGGTGCGCAAGCCAACTGGTGGTGAGTTGTTCAACACGATTGTTTATGTCCGTCGTAATGATAACATCTCGGGGTCTATTTCTTCTCGCGCTCTCGAGGGGCATGTTTTGTCTCGCGAATAACTCAAGTATCGTTCGACGCATGCTGAGATGACTTTACAAAAGATCTTCTACAAGATCAGTAATTGCGTCAAACGTTATACAGCCGTTTCGTTCAAAGCCTTTTGTCGTGCTTCACCTTAACCTTTAGCGTCAGTTCTTGATGCCAGATAACGAAGCCTATTTAATTCGTGCACCGGGAAAGTTCAGACGTAGTTTTGTATATAGGCACCGATTCATAGATCGATAACTTGCTATAAATGTTATATTTCCAAGCTACTCACAAGTTTTTCAAACTCGCGTTAGTTACTTGTTTCTAAAGCCATTGATAAACGGTGCTTGGAATTATTTTGAACGATCCGTTTGGCATTCGATTTATGTTGGATAAAAACTATTCGATGTGCAATAACGAAAGAGAAAAGTAGGGTACGAGTGTGTTCTGCAAAAGCCGACTGGGGAGATAAGCGCACGGTTCGCAATGCGAAAAGTGTGCGGCATTAATTCTCAGTAGCAGGCGCGATCGAGGTGGCCGGTCGCGAGCCGCCAGGTAATCTCGCGATCTACATTTGTCCGATCGGAGTATCCGTTCGCGCGGAACTCCCGGCATTCCGTTCACCGTAATTTCCTACGGGAAACGCGTGTCAAGATAACCACCCTCATTCTCGAAATTGCAATAGCGACGTCGTCAAACCCAACTCGTTAGATAAAACGATCACTCAGTTAAGTAGGAACACACATTCTTCCACTTTTATCCGTTCGTTTATACACGTCGAGTTGAAAACCGTTCGACTGGTGTTATCGACGATCTATAGTTTTCTACATGAAACAGATATAATAACGCAACTGTAACGTTAGGAATTGCATCAGAGGCCGTGAGGTACGTTGTCCCTGTACATTTCCGTGTACCTACGCTTGTACGCGCAATTTCATTTTCAATTGCCAATTAATTATCGCCGTTCTACCATGACTATCGCGGCTACTCTTATGAAACGTATTACCGTAATGAAACATTTTTTCGGCTCCGATTCTGCGGTTCTGTTTCGTGTGATTAACGACACGGTATGCGTATCGCGTTTAGACGTCCGGAACCGTATCTTTCAGACTTATTTTGCAAGATCCCGCGACTTGTCGAAAGAATGACCGAGCGCGCGTTACGGATCGAGTTTTCTCAGCGCGAAATGCTTGTTTGATAGTCGGCCGACACGCGAGATTACGGGGGGCATTTTTTCAGGGGTATAAGTTTCCGCGACGTAAGCGTTTATTTTAGCGTTTGGAAACACACGATCGACGAAGCGCGAGGGATACGTTCACGAGCGTGAAGGCGCGCGATCACGTTTCCGTACATAGAAAGGCACGTTCCTACGGAGGAGACAGTGACGAAACGTTCGCCTCGAAGGACAATTTTCTACTGATCGTTTCACCTATTGTTCGTAGATATTGTCCGGTACTTGGATTATTTCATACAATAATCGTTGAAATTTTCAACACAATACTTGCTATAATGATTGATGGAATAAGAATTCCTAAGAGCATTTGGGAATACAGAGTTCTTGATTGACTTTGACAAAAGTTTTCTATGAATATTTCGTTTAACGATTGGCACAAAATTTGATACAATAATTCATGCATAAATTGATACTAAATTTTACAGAGTTCCTGATTGACTTTGCCAAAAGTTTTCTATGACTATTTCGTTTAACGAATGGCACAAAATTTGATACAATAATTCATGCATAAATTGATACTAAATTTTCTGTAATGATTGTTGTAATAGTTGACGTAGTAACCGTAAAATTGGCCAGTCTAAAGTGCCATATAGACGAAGAATCCCCTTCGATCGGACACACGCGAGCGTCATGCACGATCTGGGAAGCCCCGATGATAGCGATGATACGCTGCCGTCAGAGGATGCACCGCAGACCGGAGAAGCGCGCCGGTGGTGGTGGTGGTGGTGTCGACGCGCCCCTGCAAGGCACGCTTTTAAAACGAGAAGGCCGCCACGTTGACGTCCTACGGTCAAGCAACGATTCCACCGGCCAGATTTTATTTCCGACAAACTGGTTCCCCGGCCGATTAATCGGCCCCGCTGCCGGCACCGGCCTTCCGGCATACACGTTGCCCGGCGCAAACTTTGGAACCATTTGCGTTCCGCAGATTCTCTTAATCCCATATGGTTTTTGCAGTAACTTTGTCAAAGTCAACCGTGAAAACTGTTAAACAAGTGTCAATCACGAACTTCTCATACCCGAATGCTTTTAGCACGATCAACACGGTTTTGCAGTAAGTTTATCAAAGTCGATCAAGACAACTTACTGTTCGACGAGCGTTAATTTAAAAAACGTGTTGGTAGAAGCCTCACGTACGAGTTTCGCCTCGTGACAAGCGATGAATTCGAGTACTTTTATTCTTTTTATAACATGACCGGATCTTGAGGTAATGAATTAACTCAGCATGCAGGGAGTTTCGTTCGGAGATGAAAGAAGTTAAATAATGAGGAGTCAGATTTTCTTTACTTCGAAATTTAATGCCCGAGATATAAGAATACGTAATTCAAGATTGCTTGGCTGGGACGTTCGAAAACCTGCCTGTCAATTTGACAGTGTGTTATCGTCCGCATCTTTTCGCAAACAAGCATTTTTCGATCGATCGACACGGATGCTGGGCTTTTTATACAAACACGTACCGTGTCAGAATATCATTAGCATTGTTCGAAAGTTCACCGCCGTCAGACGTACAAACGTATTCCTTTGTTGCTCGAATGATTATGAATACGAAAAGTGGTAGGTGGACGTAAGGAGGATAGGTCAAATGATTCGTATTAACTTTGACGCGTTCTTGAAAGCAGTACGTAAAATGCAATTGGTAGAAATTTTTTTTATCAATGCAATAATGTGATACTCCACTTCACACGCACTCTTACATTTTTTATCGACAACGTCGCTCTGTTGCCGTCAACGAAACGCATGTAATCCCAGAGGCTTGCGGTAACCTTTGCGAATCGCAATCGTTCGAGAAGCCCGAATCTTTGTATATGAAAGTTCGATACCGTTCGGATGATTAACGATACTTCACGCGTAACTTGACACGTACTCGCTCACACCCCGTACACACGCAATTCTCATTCGCACAGTAGTGTATGTATAGAAATGTCTGATTAAACTTTCGTTCATTCTTTACCTGCTTAAAATTCTGCTTCTTCGGTTCAATGTTTCGTTGAGTTCATCCTCGATAAGTCCGCGGTGAACATATAACTCGCTGATAACTGTCTTGGCAGCGGGGCGTGAATAAGGCGAATTTTTCGCTGGATTCGAATGGCGCGACTGTCAAGTCGTAGGATAATCAAACACGACACATCGTCGGGTCTCAATGTTTTACAATACCTACCTATCATGCGTAGTATGTACTGTTACGATCCGCCTCGCCGGCATAACGGTACGGCAAAAAAAAAGTACGGGGTCATTAAACAAACCAGTTTGATATTAAAGAGCGTCCGTTCGCGTCTAAATCTGACGTCGCGGCTCGAAAACCATAGATACATTCCCAAGCGGTTATTGTCTACCAAAAAGTCTGATGACTATTACAAACTAGTAACTATTAGAGACAAGTAAATAATATGATAGTCATGATACAGGAAATGAGTAAAAATGAAAGAAAGCAGCTATGAACTGTGAGCTAGAATTTAATGCATTTCTTTGGTCGTTCGTTTGGCCATTGACAGCGTTCATTCGGTTTTACGTTTAAAGATGGGTCTTAATGCTTATAAAGGGAGTGTATGTACATCGATGCTGTCCTTTGAGTCGTCACGATCACCATAAAGGGGCGCAGGACGAACGGTGCGTCGTAAACCATCGGATGTTTTTAGTGCAGCGTAGGAACAAAAGCGGGGGAGGTAGATAAGACGTCGCGGAGCATCGACCGGGAACAGCGAGATTTAATAAAAGCATCTTTATTGCCCGAACGAGCGCGAAATCCCCCCGTCGAATATGTTCGACGCCTCGACCTCTTTACGACGAGCGATTAAAATTCGTATTAACGACCGAACGAAAGTGGCAACCTTCCTTTCCACGACCACGTCCCGCCGTTAAAATGGCTTTGGTCCACCGCTCTGGCTTCGATCTGCGTTTCTCTCGCTCTCCTTTTCAATCATCCTCTCTCCCTCCCGGCGCTCGGAGGTCGTTGCTTTATTTCGCGAGCTTTTATCCGACCGGGCCGCCTTGACCGTCATAAGTCCACCCTATGGAAAAGAGGAGCTTCCATCGCGTCGGTTTAACGCACGCTCGTAACTCGAGCAAACCCTGGCTACCTTCTATAGATCCGATCGACGTCAGATGGGGAGAGAAGGTTTATGTTCCCTCTTTTAGTTTGCTCCAATCACTTGACGAATGTTCAACCACTTGAGATACTTGCTGTCGAATCCAAATTCTCTTTGCTTAATTCATTAATATCCTAATGAATCTAAGAAACATGATATCCGTTAATATATGAATTATATGAAACGTGTCAATTATTGCATCGATCATTCATTGAAAGATTACGTCAAATATTATATTGAGCATTCCAAGAATTATTATATAAAATATTGTACCGGTTTTTATTTATGGCCGGGGGCGTACGATGTAAATATACGGGTTGTTTTATAAGATAAAATCGATGGGTGCAAGTGGTAAGATCACTGTGTAGACAGTCGTCCCGTGATCCAGCGCGGCCCCCATGCGTCATTCTACCCTCCATCCGTCGTAATATTTTTTATAAGGCTTACATATAATAAAAGTACCGAAACGTATATGCGAGTTTCGTGTCTCGTAAAAGCGGCCGGCATCGGCGATAACAGGTTCCCTCGCGGGAACCGTTCCTCTCCTGCCCTTGGCGGAAAAGTAATGTGAGTAGACGCGATGCTCGGTCGTCTACCGGGCATTTGCTTTTGCACGATCCGATAAGGCCGTGTTTGGATTCGTTGTTTGGTTATTAAGTTCCCGAAAAAGGGCCACAGATAAAGCTGGGTAATCGGTTTGCTCGATGCCAAACTCGGTTTTTCCAACCCTCTTATGTTTGTTTTATATTTCCGAACATGTGCAAGGCTCGGAATCAAAAGCTTACAAACCATAAGACAAAATTTATCGAAATCTGCGTCTTTTCCAGTATATACGTGAACGAAATTGTTGTATTCTCCGCGTTAAATCGATCCGACGTTCATGTGGGAAACCGTGCAGTCTTAATTAGCCGTAAAAAGTCGTAGATCATTTGTTGCACGAACCTTACAAAATGAAGACACTCGGCCTTTAAAGTCTGTACGCAAGTTTTTGCCCGACTATGTTAAAGGTCTCGCATACATTATTTCCTCTACCTTAACTGGTACTAGATTTTTACGGTGACTTGCGACCGCGGAGAGAAAGCGGCCGGGTACGTTTTTCCATTGGCCTGTTTGTTTTCCATCAATGGACTCGATTAAGGTTTAATTACGATTACACGCGGGGGGATGAATATTGGGTTCGTTAAGACGTGAGAAGCCGATCATGAGAACGCGTTTCAGTGTTCTTCCTGGCGCACGGTAGTCCCGGTTTACCGGTAACGATGCTATTATGAATATACTAAAAGATATTTACAGTTCCTTTCACGATAAAAGCGAGACGTGACGCAACGGGAAAACAGTTAACGATTGAATTAAGAATTCCCCGATGAGATAATTTATGAATACTTTTATTTGGCCGACGTCGAACTCATTCTCTGGGAATCGGCTTTTTCTCCGCTAATTCGTTTGAAATATGCGTCTGGCCACAGAAGTAGAGGCGATCCGGGTTGACCAAGGCAAACTCGTCGGGGCAATTAAGATCTCGGCGTCGATTCGCGTCCTCCTATCATCTAGATAAGCGGTTTGAAGACCGTAACCTATTCTAACGTCTCGATAGGACGCGACGGTATCGAATCGAGCGAATCGAAACGAGATAAGGCCGGATTTTCGAGCGCATAGGCGCGTTGTCTCTCCGCGGGACGAGAGGTAAAAAACTTAATAGCGTCCTGTTTTGTTTAACGCGTCTATAATTCTCGTTTTACGTGGACCGGGAGTGGCGAGCCCGCGGAAAGGGGTGGGGTCAGGTCCTCTTCTTTTTCTTCTCGCTCGAGGAATCTCCGACAAAGGAGGCCGCCGCGAGCTTTCGGAGCATGCCTTCAGGACTCCTCGGCCAATGTTTCCTTCGGGGGCTCAGATATATTGTCATAACGAAGAGGTTGGGCGAGGGCTGCGACATACTCTCTGGCCTCTCATCATTTCTTTTTTCTCTCCGTCTCCCTTTTTGTGGAATATCGCCGCGCCGCGATTCGTCTCGGCTCTTCGCTCCCTCTCTCTCTCTCTCTCTCTCTCTCTCGCTCTCGCCCGTACATTTCCCTGGCCGCTCTTCCTCCGCGTTTCAAACTCGTTGCTTCTCTCATTATGTGTGCGAAACCATTATTCCCTCTGCTTCTCCTTCTCGAGTTTGGACACGGCTTTTCGATGTATACACTTCGGTTGTGGCTCACAATGGCCAGAGATCGGCGAAGCTCCGTCTTCCTGGTCGTCCGCCACCGAAGCGAATCCCCCTCTCTACAATTGCCCTTTCCGACGTTCGCGAGCACGAATCTTTTCTAAACTAAGTCCGATCACTTTCTCTAAAACTGTTTGCGAAAAGGAAGAATTCCAATCATACTTTCTTCTATCCAAGCCCTTAGTCTTCGAATTTCGATTCGCCGTTTAATGGATTAACGGTGCAACGTCCATTAAATTGCAAACTGTATGGTTGGCGAGGGTCGGGAGTTCGCGCAAGCACAATTAACCGTTCCGGCACGAAATTGAAAAGAAATCGTCGGAGAATCGACGGCCGATGAGTACGATGATTGCGAGGAGGACGTTAACTGTCGGATTTCAATGAAAGCCTCCTAGGAAACTCGTTCCGCGTGAAACCCGTTTGCACACCGCGGCCGCACCGCGCCGGAGAAAAGGGAGTCCATTAGGNTTCCAAGAATTATTATATAAAATATTGTACCGGTTTTTATTTATGGCCGGGGGCGTACGATGTAAATATACGGGTTGTTTTATAAGATAAAATCGATGGGTGCAAGTGGTAAGATCACTGTGTAGACAGTCGTCCCGTGATCCAGCGCGGCCCCCATGCGTCATTCTACCCTCCATCCGTCGTAATATTTTTTATAAGGCTTACATATAATAAAAGTACCGAAACGTATATGCGAGTTTCGTGTCTCGTAAAAGCGGCCGGCATCGGCGATAACAGGTTCCCTCGCGGGAACCGTTCCTCTCCTGCCCTTGGCGGAAAAGTAATGTGAGTAGACGCGATGCTCGGTCGTCTACCGGGCATTTGCTTTTGCACGATCCGATAAGGCCGTGTTTGGATTCGTTGTTTGGTTATTAAGTTCCCGAAAAAGGGCCACAGATAAAGCTGGGTAATCGGTTTGCTCGATGCCAAACTCGGTTTTTCCAACCCTCTTATGTTTGTTTTATATTTCCGAACATGTGCAAGGCTCGGAATCAAAAGCTTACAAACCATAAGACAAAATTTATCGAAATCTGCGTCTTTTCCAGTAATACGTGAACGAAATTGTTGTATTCTCCGCGTTAAATCGATCCGACGTTCATGTGGGAAACCGTGCAGTCTTAATTAGCCGTAAAAAGTCGTAGATCATTTGTTGCACGAACCTTACAAAATGAAGACACTCGGCCTTTAAAGTCTGTACGCAAGTTTTTGCCCGACTATGTTAAAGGTCTCGCATACATTATTTCCTCTACCTTAACTGGTACTAGATTTTTACGGTGACTTGCGACCGCGGAGAGAAAGCGGCCGGGTACGTTTTTCCATTGGCCTGTTTGTTTTCCATCAATGGACTCGATTAAGGTTTAATTACGATTACACGCGGGGGGATGAATATTGGGTTCGTTAAGACGTGAGAAGCCGATCATGAGAACGCGTTTCAGTGTTCTTCCTGGCGCACGGTAGTCCCGGTTTACCGGTAACGATGCTATTATGAATATACTAAAAGATATTTACAGTTCCTTTCACGATAAAAGCGAGACGTGACGCAACGGGAAAACAGTTAACGATTGAATTAAGAATTCCCCGATGAGATAATTTATGAATACTTTTATTTGGCCGACGTCGAACTCATTCTCTGGGAATCGGCTTTTTCTCCGCTAATTCGTTTGAAATATGCGTCTGGCCACAGAAGTAGAGGCGATCCGGGTTGACCAAGGCAAACTCGTCGGGGCAATTAAGATCTCGGCGTCGATTCGCGTCCTCCTATCATCTAGATAAGCGGTTTGAAGACCGTAACCTATTCTAACGTCTCGATAGGACGCGACGGTATCGAATCGAGCGAATCGAAACGAGATAAGGCCGGATTTTCGAGCGCATAGGCGCGTTGTCTCTCCGCGGGACGAGAGGTAAAAAACTTAATAGCGTCCTGTTTTGTTTAACGCGTCTATAATTCTCGTTTTACGTGGACCGGGAGTGGCGAGCCCGCGGAAAGGGGTGGGGTCAGGTCCTCTTCTTTTTCTTCTCGCTCGAGGAATCTCCGACAAAGGAGGCCGCCGCGAGCTTTCGGAGCATGCCTTCAGGACTCCTCGGCCAATGTTTCCTTCGGGGGCTCAGATATATTGTCATAACGAAGAGGTTGGGCGAGGGCTGCGACATACTCTCTGGCCTCTCATCATTTCTTTTTTCTCTCCGTCTCCCTTTTTGTGGAATATCGCCGCGCCGCGATTCGTCTCGGCTCTTCGCTCCCTCTCTCTCTCTCTCTCTCTCTCTCTCGCTCTCGCCCGTACATTTCCCTGGCCGCTCTTCCTCCGCGTTTCAAACTCGTTGCTTCTCTCATTATGTGTGCGAAACCATTATTCCCTCTGCTTCTCCTTCTCGAGTTTGGACACGGCTTTTCGATGTATACACTTCGGTTGTGGCTCACAATGGCCAGAGATCGGCGAAGCTCCGTCTTCCTGGTCGTCCGCCACCGAAGCGAATCCCCCTCTCTACAATTGCCCTTTCCGACGTTCGCGAGCACGAATCTTTTCTAAACTAAGTCCGATCACTTTCTCTAAAACTGTTTGCGAAAAGGAAGAATTCCAATCATACTTTCTTCTATCCAAGCCCTTAGTCTTCGAATTTCGATTCGCCGTTTAATGGATTAACGGTGCAACGTCCATTAAATTGCAAACTGTATGGTTGGCGAGGGTCGGGAGTTCGCGCAAGCACAATTAACCGTTCCGGCACGAAATTGAAAAGAAATCGTCGGAGAATCGACGGCCGATGAGTACGATGATTGCGAGGAGGACGTTAACTGTCGGATTTCAATGAAAGCCTCCTAGGAAACTCGTTCCGCGTGAAACCCGTTTGCACACCGCGGCCGCACCGCGCCGGAGAAAAGGGAGTCCATTAGGCGTGCGTACGCGACGGCACGTCGCCGTCACACCGTGCGTCGTTTCACCGATTCGTAATTTCCTTTGGCACGCCGCGCCGCGTGCACCGGCACGGGATCCATTCTTCAGACTCTCCTACCCCAAACGATTAAAAAGGAATTCGCGAAAACTTTCTGATACCGTGAAATTCCCGGATTCATTCCTCCTACTAAATCAACGGATGATCTCAAGGATGTTTTTCTACGTTGCCTTTGCGCTCTTACGTATGTATATTATATTTGGTATAAAAAAATCGTTAGAAATGCATTTGATTAAAATAAAAAGAGAAACAGAGTGGAAATGAATGTTTGAGCGCGCTTGGCGTACCAAGGGATCGGAGTTACGATGATTCATTTAAATATTTCTCGTTCCCAGCGAAAATTAAGCGATCCCCGTCAGCAGCACGAAACGAACGCGTTAATTTCTAACGGGTTCAATTTTGCCGGGGCCGGTTTCTCTTCGCCCGCGGAGAGCTGAGGCCAGCACGCGAGTCCGAACAACGTAATTAAAAGTTTCGTGTGCCACTAGCCTCGATAAACTCGGCCGGTGTTCCTAAGTCAATAGACTCCCCCCGGCCCACCGGTTAATTACGCGCCAAAAACGTACGCGCGTACTTACAGAAATAATTAGCTGTGGCGTACGCGTGCAAACAGGCTGGGTAAAAAAAAAATATATATATCCAACCGGGTCCATTGTTGCCCGCCGGATAAATTCGAGCGAATATGTGAGAATATTTCGTGGAAATAATGAATATTGACCGGCGAAATTCTGATGATTTATCAGAGTTTTATTTATAAAATAAAGCACTTGTTATATCGATTTAGAAAATCTAATCTGAATAGGAAATTCTCTTAGAAATAATAATATGCATTTCACTTTTTATATTTTATCTGCCCTTACATTTTCCGCAGACTTCTTCGCATAATATCCATAAAATCTGAAATATAAGGGTAACGTCTTCGAAGATAGTTTTAAGGGACTGTAAAATAGATAAGACAATGAATAAAGAGGATAAGAATCGGCGCAGACGGTGCGAGTAGAATGAAAGCAACGGGCAAGAGAGTATCGACAAGGCACACTTGTTGAGCGCGTGGTTTATGTTCGGCCATAGATCATTCAGGATCCAACGTGCCTCCTTTTTATACACGCTCTCCTTTCCCCGAGTTCCTGAAACCTGTCGCGAGGACACGCCCGCGAAGGATACTCGTGCCAATATCCGCTGTTTACGATGAGTAATACAACTAGCGGATATCCCTCAAACACCGTTTGCTTAATGTAGATTTATCTTCCGGTCCCCGCACACAGTGACTCACCTAACTATGCACTCCCATCCTTTTAAACATTTCTTTGAAACCCGTTTAAAAACGAAGGCTGCAATTACGAGCAATGACAAGAGAGTTATAAGGTAAAAGTACCTACTATCAAACGCCGTCTCGGTTATCATCCCTTTCTGCAGTGGTGCATAATAAAGTAAAAAAATAGGTGCACCATATGCTGTTTCATATTGTCTACTTCTAATACTTCTAATGTCTCTGTCTTTCTGCACCAGTTTATGAAACATGTGTATTAAAGATTGATATAATCAAGAAGTCATTGAACTTCACTCCTTTATTCATATTAAATAAATATTTTATAATTCATCATTTCATTCAGAAATATTAATTTATACGAATAGTCTGCAGGGTTTTTAGTATTAATTCGTTGTTTTCCATTGGAAAACGTTTGATAATCGGTACTTTTATCGTAATAGCTGCCGATAGAAACTGTCCGCAGGCATCCTTTCCACCACCGTTTCGCTCGTTCGGTCTCTCATTTTTATTCGGTCCCNACGCTCTCCTTTCCCCGAGTTCCTGAAACCTGTCGCGAGGACACGCCCGCGAAGGATACTCGTGCCAATATCCGCTGTTTACGATGAGTAATACAACTAGCGGATATCCCTCAAACACCGTTTGCTTAATGTAGATTTATCTTCCGGTCCCCGCACACAGTGACTCACCTAACTATGCACTCCCATCCTTTTAAACATTTCTTTGAAACCCGTTTAAAAACGAAGGCTGCAATTACGAGCAATGACAAGAGAGTTATAAGGTAAAAGTACCTACTATCAAACGCCGTCTCGGTTATCATCCCTTTCTGCAGTGGTGCATAATAAAGTAAAAAAATAGGTGCACCATATGCTGTTTCATATTGTCTACTTCTAATACTTCTAACGTCTCTGTCTTTCTGCACCAGTTTATGAAACATGTGTATTAAAGATTGATATAATCAAGAAGTCATTGAACTACACTCCTTTATTCATATTAAATAAATATTTTATAATTCATCATTTCATTCAGTAATATTAATTTATACGAATAGTCTGCAGGGTTTTTAGTATTAATTCGTTGTTTTCCATTGGAAAACGTTTGATAATCGGTACTTTTATCGTAATAGCTGCCGATAGAAACTGTCCGCAGGCATCCTTTCCACCACCGTTTCGCTCGTTCGGTCTCTCATTTTTATTCGGTCCCACCCGGGTTCTCACCCTGACGGCACCGTCGCTGGCCATAAATTACACGCTCTCTCCTTTTATCCGCGGCGAACTTAAGTAACTAGATCCGAAGCTTGGCTTTGCGAGGGGTTAAACGGCCGATCCGTGTTCTTCCTTATACGGGTCCACCCACCCCACCTTTCGTTTCTCTCTCTGTTTCTCGTTTTTCCTTCTGCCCGGCCACTCTCATTCCGAGCAGATGCAATTGCGTTGTCCCGCGGGGGTGAGAGCGTGTCGCGCAGCAACCGGACCAAGGGGTCCAATAATGGCGGCCTGAATAATACAGGGGACGCGCAGGACGGTGGGGAAGGGTGCAGAGTCAAGTCGTTGTCGCCGCCATGGCTCCTTCTCTATTCATGTTAAATTTCATGCCCGATCCGGACTGTTCCGTGGAAAGGCCAGACGCGCCGAGCCCGGGGTTCATCCTTTTCCTATACCACGCCGCATCAGTGAATCCGACGGTAGTCGAGATATGGTCTGCAACGTCGGGAAACGATGGACCAATGCACGGATAAAAGTCTCGAAAGCTATGATTGTTTTATACAAAAAAAAATGGACCTCGAAATATAGAATATCGTAAAAGGAAATAAGCGAAGGGACGAGAGGGTGAAATTTTTGAACGTGGAACGGTGAAACGCCAGAGACAGACAAATTGTCAATGGAGGATTAAAGAATCCTCGCGTATTTGGCAGGTGGTTAAGCACTCGACGCAGCGTACAGCCGCACCGGCACGGCAGCGCGCATGGTACAGACGCACGGACACATGTAGAAACGGATGATGCAGCACGTGGGCCGCGATCTTTTTCGAAATAATTTAGGGGACGGGAATCTCCCCGTACACACACGCATCTGCACGGAGTTATTTATGATGGATTAGACCGGGATTTAAGCCACGACTAATTTATGTCAGGCCACGGGATTGTCGACTCTCGACGATCTTCCCCAGCCCTTTCGAGAGTATAAACTCGCTACCGTGAAATATCTAAGCTCTCGCATTGCGCGTACTTTCTGTTTTCACAATTTGGAAATTAAAAGTTCACCGGTATCCAAATTTGTCAGACTGGTACAAAAATAATTGCTATCTTTGATGTATTTATTATTTCTTTTAAAAAATGAGGTAAAAGTTGATTCTTCAGGTATTCATACATTTTCGTGTTGATTTTTATTAAAATTGTTAGATTTTTTTATATGAAAACTGTGATTATTTTTGGAGCAATCTGATAATTTAGGAAAGACCTGTGTTTCCCATTTGTCGAACAGACACGGTGGCTCTTCACCGAACAAGCAACCCTTCCGTCATTCCTTCCTTTCACGAAAAGAAATCAAGCACGCGGAGTGATCCTCGCCGTTAACGACGTATTCCCGAAGGGACACCGGGATTCATAAAACGCATGCGTCCGCCGTAATATCAACCCCAGGGTTAGTAACTTTCCGAAAACGGCGCTCCTTTATTTACGATTTAAAACGGGGACACATAACCACCAGATGGTTGTACGCACAATACACGGGCGTGTGTTTAACACGGGTTTCGCGATGCTAAATCTATCCTCGTGCATTCTGGCCGCGTCCTGCGACCCCTCGCGCGGCTGCACCTCGCTTCTTTAATATTAATGGACAAGTTAGCAGACACCCTCCTTCCCGGGTGTAATGATACCGCTCGTGATTCCGCTTACGCATTTATTTGGCCACGCGGGACCCCCTCGTTGCTGTTTTTTTCTCGCTGCTCGATTTCCCTTCTCGTATCGCGTCTCCTTATTTTTTATTTCACTTCGCTTTTCTCTCGAAATGTTTCTATCAGATTAACCCAAAAGCTTCTTTCCTCTGTTAATTTATTTCGCGGTGATAGCCTCCTCTAATTTCTGTCGGGGACGATATTTCGTGGAACTAAATGTTTTACCCTGTAGAAGGGATGACACGGAGTGTTGCTTTTAGAACGAGTTAATATTTTGTTTCTCGTCGAGGATTTTATTCGATACTCGGAAACGCTCGATCGCACCTGGAAGCGATAATTCAAAGCCATATTATTTCGACAAACTATTACATTTTCCGGCAAGAGGGAATTAATCTGATTTCTTCTTAGAACGACATCGTTAAATGTGGAATGCCTCGCGTCGAACGTAATTTGTAGCCCCGCAAGCGTCAATTTGTATTCATCCGCGGTGAGCAATAGTTGGCTAATATGCGCTTATAAGTATAATTGCGCGATACATCAACCGGGGAACGGAATCACGTGAAAGGCTCGTACGTCGGGCTTGAAATGGCCCGCATTAATTATTACCGACGTGATACAGCTTTCATCGAAGGAAAAAATGGGCGGACCGAAAAAGTGCGGAAGGTAGAATAAGTAAATAGGAACCGAGTAGAATAATTGTACGTCATAGGTGAAAGATCGTCTTTTATCCCTAAAGCGTTGGGAAAATAAATCTACCAGTGAGTATATTTATGGACGCTGCTCGTAGATGTGAGCTATCCACGTCTCATTCTTTTTCTCTTCCTGACGATGCTCAGGCGAGCATGATATAATTGTAGCATAACTGATAATCCTGCTCTTTTTGGAGATTAAAATCAACTTCAGAAGTTTGTTTTACAAACTATTAAATTGCATACATTTACACAAATACAGAAGAAATACGCGTGTAATAGAGGTGAAATTGCTTATTATTACTTCATACACGAATTCCTATCTACATAAAAATCGCTAGTCTACTAGTTTATTTTGATCTTTTATTCTTTCACGTATTTCAAGCTGATAATCCTTTTTGAGAACCTATGCTCTGGCTTATGCTTTCATCAAGTATTTTGATCCGAATCATCGTGCCATCTTGTTAAGATCTCGAGCCCTCCTCTATTTTCAGACAAGTTTTTCCACTCATGACGAAGAATCCTCCTCGAGACTTAACGATTCCATCCGAGATTTAGGCGACTCGGATTTTCATAGCCGAGCGATCCGCTGGTATTTTACTCTTCTTTCCTAGCTACTCGAGTTTTTTTTCTAGGCCCCGTTTGACCCGACTCGATTGCGATATACTCGAAAACGAATACTGGTCGTTCCCTCCATGCTTGCATTGTGGGAAGGCTGGCTGCCAGGTAAGAGTTAGGAACCTTTTCCTCCCACCCTTCCTCGGAGTATTGCTTGCTCACGCGATAAATAAATATGAATTCTGTTAGAGCTGGGATAGGTTTTTTTTTCCTGTTCAGAGGAAGCTGTGTCGAGAGCCTTGAAGTATTTTAGCTTATTACGATGTTTAGACTGCGGATTTTTATGCAAAGCAAAACATTTATATGAATTTAAAAAATGTATCTTATATTGTAGTTGTTTTATCATTGTACATTCAATTTTTATATAAATTCATTAAGATAAGATTGCTTGTCTTAGAATAAAGAAAGGCAGTAAGCTTATCCGTATCGCGTTTCCAAAGAAAAAATGTTTCAAAGCCGGTATTAGTCACGGCAGATATTAAACAATCGAGCCGATTTCGCCTATCCATCACGAGCATCCGTCCATCTGTTTTCCACGGTGATCGACCGCATATTACTCGAATACCGTGTGCACAAAGAGCCGAGCGGGAGAATAGCGGTCGGTAGAAGAAAAGCGGGGCACATTCGTCAGACAAATTGACCATTTCCATGTCGGACTGACCCTATATAGGCAGCCAGTCGAGCATGCATGTAGGTATATAGGTAGCCAAGGCCCTCGAGGGCTCGGAGGAGGCCATTACGCGGTGCGTACACGCGGGGTGGGCTTTCTTTTTTCTCTCCTCCACCTTTTCTTTTTCTACTTCATGGCAAGGTGATTTCCGTTCGGTTCGTTCCCGTGACTCACGGTCGGAGGGAACGAGAAATAGAAAAGAAGCGGTGGTGGGAGGAGGAGGAAGAACGTTCGATCCGTGGTCTTGCTCCACGGTCCTCTTTGTCGAGACATCTATACCGTGGCACTCGGTGCACCTCGAGCACGAGGAAACGCGAAGGAGAAGAGAAAAAAAGTGATCGGGTCTCTTACTTGTTCCTCCAGTTCCCTACATTTCTTTTTTCTTCTCTCGGCTTCTCTTTTCCACCCTCGATATGATTCGCCGGGTCTTTAACCCTCTCTGACTGCTGTCTTTTTTTCTTCGCTTCGCCCGATCGTTGCTCCCGGGATTATTCCGGCGGAAGATTGGAGAACCTTGTTGGGGGGGAGGGGGGGGTTGCTGAAGAATCTGGGAGTAGAAGAAGTGGATGTAGAATCGCGGTAACTGGGGCGTACCGCGTGTGTTTCGCGAGGGATGAAATCGAGGAGGGGCAGAAGGAGCCCCGATCAACCGAGAATTTCAACGAGAGCCACCAGAAAAATCGAGCAAGAAAAAAACTCGGGAGTACCCTTCGATTACCTAAATAATGGGACCAGCCGGTTCAATTACTTGACGAGCCTATATTACGTTAAGATCGCGGGTCTCGGAAAAATGTGCACACGCGTTGTTGATCCCGCTCGCCCGTAATTTCGCCGAACTGTCGAAGAATCGAACTTGCCCCTCTTCGCCGCGGCGAAGAAAGAAAGGGGGCCACGACGCGGAGGCGGCGTACAAGAGGTGTACGTGCGCGCACAGTTTCAGTTAGGGTGCCCCGGACCCGCTCTCGAGGGAGGAGTGAAGGGGTTGGAAAAAAATGGCGAATCTCGCTAACAAGCTTTCGAGCAGCGGAGCTTGTGGGAAACAAGGCTCGAGGCCTGGTCTCCTCTCCTAGTCGTCGAGAATAGGAGAGAGAGAAGCTCCGGCGAGGAGAAAATAAGTACACTCGAGCGGAGGAAAGCCGAGCGTGTGCGATCTCCTCTACCGGCTTTCGCTCCAGCTTCTGCCCCCGCTTGATCCCCCTCTTCTTTCTCTTCTCTTCTCTTCTTACCCCTTCCATCCCGCGCGAGTTCCGGCGGAGAAAACCGGCGTGCAACCCGCGTTGCACACACGCTGCTACAAGCCTCGAGCGTGCTCGAGCGCTCCACCCTTTATGCCGCCGTTGCCCTCTCGAAAATCCAACCCTTTTTGGATCGGTCGACCAATCGCCGGCAACTAACTAGTTCTTATATCGGCTCTTCTACCATGTACGGTTCTCCTCTCTTCTCGTACCCGATCTTCTAGATTTCTTATTCTTTTCATGTATTCACAGACCCAATTGATCTCGTTAGAAAGTCCGACAAGTAGATCTCGATTCATGAAATAAGGATGCATTCATTTGGTGACGTCTATCATATAATAATTTATACACAATATGGTCCCAGATGAAATAATTAAAGAACGAGTCATTGGACGTGACTTATCTCACGTTTGATAAAAATTGCTGGGGCAGAGGCTGATCTCAGTAGTATTTTGTTCACATGTACCACAACACGAGTGGCTCCTCCGTTCTCCACCCGCTTTGTGCCGTGTGTACCACTCGGCCGAGAGGTCTTCTAGCTCTATATGCGCGTACGTAGCGTACATGCTCGCGTCTCTCTCGCGTTTGGTGCACACGATTGCTCTTCTCTCGACCCGCTGCATGCAGCACTTCCGCCCGCGCCTGTCGAAGTGGAGGACGGGCCAAGTGGTACCCCCGAACCTTTTGTCTCCGTTTCACCTCGGATCGTTGTTCACGTGTCTTCGTCGGACAACTCTTGGTTCACCCTTCGGGGTTCTTCGAGAGGACGGATACTTGTTTTCTTTTTTCCTTCTTTTTTTTTTAACTCGCTTTTCAAGTTCCACCGAGTTTAATAGCCTCTTTAGCCTCTTTCCTGCCCGAGGCCACGGTCTTCGTGCTTCTATCTGTTGCGTTCGCTCCGTGAATTATTTGGTTCATATCTCAAACTTCGCGTGTACAGCCCCGTAACACACGTGGGAACTGTACACCTAAAAACATGAACAAAAATGTTCACGTACTTCTGATGCCGAGTTAAGAAATAATACAAAATCAATAAAAGTGTGAAGGGAAGACAATTACATTTCATATAAGCAGACTGACAGGGCACGTACGTATAAATATTTTCTTTCGCGAGTGAAATTCATGCCGTGTACAGAGGTCTTTTTCTGGTCCAATTTCGTGCAGACTTTTCTCATCCTGATCGTTCTTATTTCCGTCAGTGACATATCGACACTCGGTTTTCTATTTCCATTCCAGGTCGCGATATCGGTTTTATAGTTTTGTAGTTCCCCGGCGATGCGGATAAGACATTGGTATCGTTATCAGCGGCGATGGAACGAGCCGCATTCATCCAAGAGAGACGCTGTCTCCGGATCGTTCCGGTGTCGTGGCGATCCGTGGCGCGTACGCGCGCCGTACACCAACTGGATCAAATCGAGCCGCATTACGCTTATCTCGCTAGCCGACCGTAAAATGACGAAGCAACACTTTCGGTGTCCGTTGCTCTTAATGCTCGCCCTGTCCGTTCCGACCGCTCCGGGTTTATCATCCGGACACGCGGCAATCGAACAAATCAATCTGTATCATAACTATACAAGCTAGAATTGTCCGTCCATGAAATTGTCCGGGTTACTTCGTCGCCGGTGAAAGGTAGAAATCGTCGTTCCCTCAGCCGGATTTCATTCGATCGAGTCTGCGAACTTTCGACGATCCGACTTTTTGTTACTCGTTAACGACTTTCCTTCATTTTCCTGGTCGTGACCAGGTCGTGACCATCTGGCAGGAACGAAGGACGCGCGATAGCGCTTCCACGTACTCATCAAACGAGATCCTAACGAATAATAAGAACGTTCGGGGAAGGGCAGGGCAACCGGGCGATCGGGTCGGCCGTTTCGCACGGGTTTTCTCATCGGGACACGTGGAAAAACCGCGAACGCGGGGCAAAGAAAACCGATCGTAAACCGAGCTGCTTCGCGCTTTTCCACCATCGAACGAATCGGAGAACCAGTATCCGGCAAAAAGAGGAGCTCGCCGCTGTTTCCAGCATTCTTCGCGCAGATGTCAATGGCGCGGCGTGGCGGACGGGAGTAAAGGGAACAAATCGTAGGAAAGAATTCGTGAAGGGAGCAGGACGAGTTCTTCTTCTTCTTGTGCGAATTTATCTCGCGCGTTTCTCCCTTACCGGTCTCGCGCTCGACGTTCGAATAAAATGCGTACGATCGAATAGTTCGAGATCGATGAAAAATTTCAATACCGCTTATTCACGTGTATCAATTCGTGTCGGCGACCCGTTTCTTGAGAACGATCGCGTCGAACGACGGCCTGAAACGAAGTCTCGTTAATAATGATGAGGAACGCTTGTTAAAGTTTCAATCACTTTCATTCGTTTCTTTTATCGGAACCTTTCTTTCTAAAGACCGCGAAGCGGTGCGTCGCGTCCAGTTGTCAGCGGTGTCCGACCGGCACACGACGCGCCGCGTGCATATACAACGAGAGCGGGAATAGGCGCGCAAACAAACAGACAAACAAGCCGCATTCAGCGACCCGCGGATTGTTCCGTGAATTTTGCAGGAGTCATATTCATTTCTGAGATTGGCTTCTTCCAACTTCTCTCGTTACCTACCCCCTCTCTGGCCGCCGCCGGTTTCTTTTTTTCCCTTACCCGGTCCCGTCTTCAGCATCGCCGGCCAGAGTGAACGAAACGGAACGATTCCCAGTCTATCGGAGGCAGAGCGGAACTCGGAATAAAGCGGTGTGCAAGATAAAAGGAGGAGGACAGATCCTCTGTTAAGAGAAACGGGGAATTCAGATTGGTGGGCGGGGGTGGAAAGAAAGAAAGTGAGCGACCGGACGGAGCCGATCGATCGATCCTTCTTGCCAGAAAAGTTGCCGGCACAGCCGACTCTTTACCTACTCTACAATTTTTCGACCTTACCTCGCCCGATTTGACAAATCGTCCACCTATTCCAATTTCATTCGCACAACTTCATATATAATTCTACTCCCGTTTCTCAATCGAACTTTCACCGTTGCGATCGCCATTTTTCCCATTCTTCTTCGTTCAACACTCTTTTAAACTTTTGTCAGTATAATATTAAAGTAAACGATCATGTCAAAATGAAATGTCTAGAAAGGAATTCCTTTAACTCTACGCAAATTACAATCTGTATGCAAATATTATTGAAAGACTTTTGCAATTGCGACCACATTTTATTACTCAATATTTTTTATGGAATTTATTTGATTAACTCTATCTCGTGTCGATTCGGATATACGTAGGCTAAATCGGTTCCCTTCGGTTTCCGTGGTGGAAACCGATCACCGGTAATGTCCACCGTAATAAGGTAAAGGGAAGACGTCTGGTCCCGTCCCAGGAGAGGAGTTCCGGCGTAGATTGCATCGAGTGGTCTTCCTTGGAATCGCTCGCGTGGCCGCGCATCCTTCTCGCTCTTACCCTTGAGACGGCAAGCGTGCCGCGGAACGCAACAATCGAGGCCGAGGATCGTCGCAAACGAGGCTCGCGGAATCCTCCATTTCCTTCGTGGGTTGAATATTTCCGCCGGGAACGAATTGGGAAACTCGCGAGATTACCTTCCCGGGGAGTTCGATATTTCCATGGAATGCGGCAAAATATTTTCTGCATTCCGTCGAGTGCTTATAAGTTCATAAGTACTCGCGCGTTCGAATTTCGTCGGATATCGAAAAAATTGTTAAATTCCGTCGTTAATACACGTTCTTAAAAATATCGCTACGCCTACGAACGCGAAAAGTCGCTTAAAAAGTTTGAATAAAATTTATTGGCCTCGTTGAAACTCGCCGATAACCGTGTTAACGGGATTGAATAAAATCGAAATTGGGGAAAGTTAAGAATACCGGAATTAGAAGTCGATAAAATTGTGAACGGCGTGTTGCGCCCGTAGGGTCGACGTTTGCGTATAAGGTAAATGACGTCGGGGCCAGCGGGAGAAGTGGATTTAAATATCCTACTTCGAAGCCGGGCCGCCATTCCGATAATTCCTTCTCGTGATCCTGGACGACCTAACGAGAGAGAGAGGTTCTCGATCGAGAATCGTTAATGGAGAACGGGTAGCAAGGGTGCGGATGGCCGGGGGATGGGTCGGTCGCCAAATTCACAACGCTAATGCCTGCCCCGGCCGATTCTCCCTATCCTCCGGAGCCTATTTCCGATATCGGACAGGCCGGTTTATAAAGTTCGCCCGGCAAAACGAGGTACATACTTGAGTGACGTGCGGCCGCGGCCGGATCGTACCTACTCGTTAATAAGTACCGCGTGAATGCTTCTGAAGCAGAGAAGCGGCTTCCATACCCCTTCCACCTCGGTGGTGGGTACCTCCTTGCAAGTCTTTTTCTCATCCCGGTTTACTGCTTTCAATACGTTCGCCAGTTTTCGCAGATTTTTGCTTTTTCACTCAGTACTCTGTCCCTCGTGTATCTTTTCATTATTCACTAGATAATATTAACTACACCACCCTTCATAAAGGTTTTTAGTTAAATATAATAAAAATGAAGACGTCTGCCCTCAATAAATTATATAAAGTATTTTTGTATTTGAATTTTAAAGTTACATTAATTTTTGAAGTCGGCGAATATCTATTTTCCGATTCCGCAAGTATGAATTGCGTCTATTCTCGGAAAGTGGAAGTCCGCCAGCTCCAAGGTATCCGCGACATTTCATAAACACGAAATCAATTTTAATCCCGGCTGAGAGCGGGCGTGCTTATTTATAAGCGCGAACACGGGCCCACTTCCTGCACCGGACCGCGAATCTCGTCTTCGTGTCGCTTTGTAACTCAAGAAACATCGTCGTGGCCTAATAGATCCCTCGTTGCATATTTGTCTCCGTACTTCGTGCCACACTGAGTAGCGAAATTTGTGACGACACGCGTTCTAAAGCTCCAGCGGCCAAGACGGAGTGCGTCAATGACGGAAGATCAAGGAATGCCATTCATTGCCGTCGTTTTTTGCAACAGGGTTAAGAATATGCTTTTCAGGCAGAACTTAATAAATTCTAGTATTCGAGCAACGAACGCGCTTCCGAGGTCGTTGAACCTGCGGCGACTAGAAAAGAAGCGGGTAAAACGATTTTGATGGAAAAAATGACGAAGGTATCAATCTTCGTGACCAACGAGAATAGTCCACTACCCCGGGATTAACTATAATTTTACCAATCGCTTTTTACATGGCTCGCCGTCGACGCATCTCTTTAAAATCAATGACCGCGTATTCTTTTTAAATTGATTTCTGTCATTAAGTAATCATTACCGGCCGTGCGTCGAATCGCGATTAGCAATTACCTTCTTGTTTTAGAAAACGACCGTGTCCAGCGTTCCTCCGGCATAAATTTTAGGTGAGAAGTTTACTAGCATATATCCCGGCTACAGTCGTACAGGCCAATTCCCCGCCGCGATTTATTTCCACCAATTTACCCGATGTTCCCGCATACGTCTTCGTTCCGCCACTTCCGTTCGCCACTTTCGTCGAAGACCAGTGCCGCTGTCACTCACCTGCCCGGCCGCAGCTAGAAAATTTAATTAAACCCGGTGCCTATAAATTATCGCGCTATCGACAGGGATACAAGAGGCTGACGTTAAAAAAGGACCGCAACGAAACTCGTCCATTCTTTACACATACCTCGCGCACGCCCGCCCGCGTTTATTCTTGTATTATGTATCGCACGTTCATCTTCATTTCGCATACGTTTTCTGCGCATTCCATTTTTCCTTGAATGTATAAAATCCACCGCCTAGCAAAAAAGATTATACGATATTCCTCATGAAAAGTGTATTCTCACAAAATGCGAATTCTTCTGTAGTAAAATAGCACAAAAATTGCATAGCTATGTTTTATGCAATATTTCTTGTAACTCATACATGTACGGTCTAATAACGTGATACATGAATCAATCATAGTCAATTACTATCTGCATCACCTCATTGATAAGAATTATTTAATGAATTTATTGAAACAAATTTTAATACAGTCTCACAAGATTATTTAATAGACTCGCGTTTAGTGATCTTACATTTTACACTCGTTCGTCCGTCGCATCGTATTTGCGTATGACTCGTGCGTGTGAGAGGCACACGCACGTTGCTGCGTGTAAAGGAGCAACGAATGGACCGGAGAAAAGTGGAAGGATCGTCGGGGTATAACGATACATTCAGCGTGTTGTGGTCGCTGTTAGCACCGTTAAACTAGCTTTTACTGTTCCGACCGTGCCTTTGAGCCTCACCGCCTATGCGGCAGCCGCGGGCAATAAAACGCGTTCACCATAAAACGCCGAGTCTCTCTAGCCACGGCCGTGCGGCACTCGCGCACGCACGCACGCACGCACGCAGTTCAGGCTAGCTCGGCGCGATGCGCGCATCCGGTTGCGCTCGTTTTCCCCCGATCCGCGGATTTTTCACCGGAAACCCGGCTAATTCCTCGAACGAGCTGCCCTTTGATCTCCGTTCTGCTCTTTGGGAAAAGGGTCCAATCTTAAACTTAAGGCGCGTACTCATATTTAGTATCGTCCTTGATTTCGTTGTTTCACGATTCTTCGTGGTTGATTCAATATTTCGATAACGGAGTATTTATATAAGATGGAGAATGACATATTTGGAGCAGTAAAAATGTAATCAATAAGTCAGTCATTCAATGAATTTTCTTTATGCACTTCGTGGTTAATTTAATTTTTATACGGAACATTTTTGGAACAGAAGAAAACTCGTAGATTTCCTTAGTTGTATCGATTAGTTGTCTGTTGAAAGTGAACAAGGAATCAGAGGAAAGTTTACTGAGTAAACATTGAGATAATTGAGAGAAAGTTAAAGAATTTTCTACTAAATTGAACCGGAGAGATGGAATTTCTTTGCCGAAAGTTTTCCAATAAGAAACGGAAGAGCTAATCAGAGTTTCCGAGGACTCAATGGCCCGTGCACCGACGTGTCCTACGCCTTCTTCCCTTTAGTTCTCCCGGGTGTCGGTAACCGGCGTCTTTTCGAATAAGTCGAGAACCGTGTCGGCGTGACACTGTGATCTCGGTGGCCTGCACGTGGGAAACGAGAATAAACGACTATGGAATCGTGTCGTCTCGGGGACTCTGAGTTTCCTACTTGCTCGATCCCCGAAGACTCTTGTTTGTTACTGGAAATTGGAGAACCGATCTGTAAAAATGTCACCTGCAATGATACGACAAGAGTACAATCATAATTATGCAATATTTAAATGAAAGATGATACACGTGTTATGTAATTTATTTTAAGAGTAGATACACTACAGATTTTATGTACTTATAAAAGAAATTACATATGCAGGAAATATAAAAAGAATTAATGAACATTTAGATTTCATAAATTTGTTGTGATATTATTTTGCATAAACGTTCAAACAAATTCGTTTAGCAAATTGTCGATGATGGATTAATTACGGAATCAAATCGTCTCGAATCAAATCATACGCGTTGATGTTTAATGGACAGAATTATTGTTGTCTGACGGGATGCACAGCGACCGATATTTCCTAACTAAGCCCGGTAATAATTTACGGAAATATCGTTCGGGCAAAATGATCCGCAAGGCAAGTGGGAGCTGTCTCCCTGTCCCTCTCGTCGAGATACTACATCTGTTTGTATATTACGCCAAGGTAAACATGGTTGTTGATGCAACGTGCTATTATGCGTCGCGGTGCAGCGTGATGCACGCCCTGCTGTACATACAAACACGAATTAACTCCCGGCGATTGTTAGGGTTTCGATAGAGTCCCGTGCCCCGTGGAAATTAAGCCTCCGTAATTAAAAATGATGAAAAGGATCAAATGAATTCACATTTTCATTTTCATTTTCATTTTCATTTGCATTTTCATCGATTTACAGATCGATATTATAAAGAATCCTTGTCAATACATTTTTTAACTTCCATGGTAATTCGTACACAGATAATATTTCGCAAAATTTCTTGCCATCATTGTTACAAGGGAAATTTGATATCTTCTAGTTCCAGCACGTTGTAGTTTGTGAAGTTTTTGTTTGAAGAGTCGCGAAACGCAGGGACAATTGCCTGGTTAAGTATATACCGGAGTAGTTGAGTCGTGCTTAAGTATCCGAGCGCGTTGAATGTTTGAGTACTTTAAGTAGCCGAGTAACTAAGTGTTGCAGGTACTTACAAAGTGAAGTATCGCGTTAAATTTGAATATCCGAGAATTTCTAGTACACCTGCGTCTTGGCTACTTGAATACTTCAGTGTTTCGAGTTCTTAGATGCCTGGACATCTCATTACTGCCAATCTTTATGCAAGAGTACTAGTTTAAAGAATATATTTTGTATAAGCATTTATTTCTTCATTTAAACTGTGAAATATATTATTCTGGATAGTTTTATAAAAATTTCCGTACATTCTATTTTGTCATAAAGGGTTAAAATTCACATTCTACATTTCTTACTGTATACCTTTGGATAGAATTTTTTAGATAGGAAGGCATACTTCCGTTCGTGTTCTTCGTCACGGGATCCCATACGTCGTTAGGGCAACCCTTTAAAGAAAAATGGTCGAAAAAAATTGAAGGAGGATTCCTCATTCGAATATCGTAAATATTCCGTGACGCTGGTTTCTTTCGATTTATATGTCACGGGGGATCAAAGAGAATGCGCGCTGAGAATAATCAGAAAAAGACTACGTCCGTGCTCGATAAATTTCGGACGAGGCTGCCTGCGCTCTGATCGAAGAGTAAGAAAATAGATACTCTTTGAGCAAAACACCACTTCTGCAACTTATTAATGCGATTTTGTTGCGTCTTATGTTCGTGATCAGTTGCCATCGAAATAATGCGTACAGCCCCGTCCATAAGTCTCAGGCCGTATCGTAAAACGTAGAATTTAATGAGACTTCGTAAAAATATAAACGAACAAGTCACCATTTTTATTATAAAACGAAGGCTTCTTGTATTAAATATAAACCTTCAAAATTATCTGCACAAATAATTATGGAGGAAATTCTCCACAATTCTCATTGAATAATATGATTTTTTGCATGAATTATTTATAATGTCATTGACAGAGAGAGAAACTATGTAGGATTTATTATACGATTATTGAATACGATTTATTTAATATAATTGACTCATCGTGTCTGACACTCGTCTGATTGATCAAATATATTGCGTCAGATTGAAAACTGAAAAGTCGGGCCACGGTGTTTGCTCTCGGTCCCGTGAGAACGATGTATATATATGTATATCGGGGTCTCTTGTGTATTTGCTCGCGGAATACGTGCGCTTTCGTGCGGCCAAGAAGACAATTACCTCCGCGGGGCAAACGGGCCCGGGTCTCGTCGGCGCTCTTTGTAACGTGCCCGCTGCTTTCCAACCGTTCCTCGAATTTACGAAACGTTTCNACTCTTTGAGCAAAACACCACTTCTGCAACTTATTAATGCGATTTTGTTGCGTCTTATGTTCGTGATCAGTTGCCATCGAAATAATGCGTACAGCCCCGTCCATAAGTCTCAGGCCGTATCGTAAAACGTAGAATTTAATGAGACTTCGTAAAAATATAAACGAACAAGTCACCATTTTTATTATAAAACGAAGGCTTCTTGTATTAAATATAAACCTTCAAAATTATCTGCACAAATAATTATGGAGGAAATTCTCCACAATTCTCATTGAATAATATGATTTTTTGCATGAATTATTTATAATGTCATTGACAGAGAGAGAAACTATGTAGGATTTATTATACGATTATTGAATACGATTTATTTAATATAATTGACTCATCGTGTCTGACACTCGTCTGATTGATCAAATATATTGCGTCAGATTGAAAACTGAAAAGTCGGGCCACGGTGTTTGCTCTCGGTCCCGTGAGAACGATGTATATATATGTATATCGGGGTCTCTTGTGTATTTGCTCGCGGAATACGTGCGCTTTCGTGCGGCCAAGAAGACAATTACCTCCGCGGGGCAAACGGGCCCGGGTCTCGTCGGCGCTCTTTGTAACGTGCCCGCTGCTTTCCAACCGTTCCTCGAATTTACGAAACGTTTCTGCACGCGCCGCGTGCACCACTCCTCCGCCTATTTCCTCCCCGATTCAGTTCCACTTTTAGGGATATCGATAAATCTTATACAAATCTAAGGATGGAGCCGTGCTGATTTTAAACTATTGTATGTTACTATTTTAGAATTCCTTGAAATTGGACGCTATTTAAGGATAACTGTCTGAGAGTATCTTTCAATTATCTGAAAAGAATATTGTTTACAATTATTTTTCAACGATAGAATAATTAGAAGTAATACAGAATCGGGATGAGTCGTGCTCGTTTTAAACTACTGTATGTTGCTTTTTTAACATTCCTTGCTAGTAGACACAATTTAAGGATAACTGTCTGGGAGTATCTTTCAATTATCCGAAAAGAATATTGTTTATAATTATTTTTCAACGATAGATAATTAGAAGTAATACAAAATCTTCTTTGCTAATATATAAAATACTCAATATCAATGTAGCAAGTCTTTAATACATCTGATTATATACAAGTAGATCGGGTTTATCTGAGACACAATGGAATCCGAGGTTCTTTCTTTGGAGCCGTGCACCGATACGACGGTTTCGGGTTGTTTCGTGTACGAAAAACCTGTTGCCCCGCAAGGCTACTCTTCCATCATCGATATCCCCGGTACAGGATTAATACATCCACTCGATCCGTGTGTCGAAAAGTATCTCTGACAAGGAGACAGGACAAGCCGAGGCATCCTGTGCACGCTTCACAGCGTGTACCCTCGAGATCCGGCCGGGTACACTCGCGCATGTGCCAACAGGAGTGTACACGCGGCAAAGCCATCCACTCGACCGAGTCAAAGCCTCTCCTCTTCCTCCTGTCTTTTTTTTTCTTTCTTCGCGTTGCTCTTGGCCCCGGTCTCTTCTTTCTTCTTGGCCGGCTGGCATACGCACACTCTCGGGCCGATGTTCCGCGCCGCGGCGAGTGGGCGGCGGACGGCAATTAGCATACTCGCGTGATCAAAGCGGTGGGACACGTGCGACAAGAATTAACGACCACCAGCGCGGGACGACTCTTTCCTCGCGGAGCGCGCGCGCGATAAATCGCGCTTCCGATGCCTTCGTCGACACCCGCCGCGCGACGCCCACGCGTTCCCCTCGCGGAGGGCTCGGTCCCGGTTTCTTATGGGTACAGCCCGCTGACAAAAGTATGTGGGACACTTTTGCAGAATCGATCCTCGACGACCGACCGACCGACCGACCGACGACGAGGGAATATCAGATTTGCTTTGAAATATTCCGATAGGTATGCACGGGATTCGGAGTGCTGCTGTGAGAGATCTCGCCGCGTTTAGGTTCGCGCCGGTTATTTATAGGCCGAATTTATATATACGCGGGGTGGTCCAGTGGTTGTTTCCGCCTGATCCACTTGAGAATTATGTCTTCGGAGAACATCGTACTTTACGCAATGCGTACATCTACGTTCAGAAGTCTCAGAACTAGAACCATTTATTATCTCCCAAAAATCTTACATACATTTCAGATTGATAATCAATTAAGTATTATTTCAATTGGCAGAAAAAGCCTAATAAATCATGAACAGTTTTAATCAAATCTTATTTCAAATTAAAGAATATTGACAGTTCATATAATAATTTCAATGGGTATTCTTTAATTCATTAAAATGTCACAAATCACATGTAGTTCATTATTTCGACAATATTCTATTCCTCTTACAGTACGAGTTAATAGGATTTATGAACAGGGGTGTACTTTGGCCGTGGATCAAATTAGAAATAGGCGTGGATTCTTAATAAATGTTCAGCGGGCTCGCGAAATTCCACCCACCGGTGACAAGATTCCGGCAAGCCAATGACACCGCGGTCGCGCCCTGAAATAAAACTAGGAACCCGGAAACTATTGAAATACAAACACTCGCTAGCTGATCATCATACAATGTTCTGGGTGATTACGTTCAACCACGCGTGTCTGCGCTTCTGACTCTGCATGCATATTGTCTGCCCGCTGTCAATGGGTACGTATCCTTCCCAGCGAGTAGGTGGTCACGGGAGAGGTCGGAAGGATTAGAGCCCCGCGTGAGAGCGAACGGAACCGGGACTCGCGATACCAGAAAATACTGTTTCCTTGTCGGAGGGGTTCGAGATAAGTGCCAATATTAAAACCGTGCTGCGAATCCATCTCGCGCTTGTACTCCCGACCGCTCCAGGGATTCCGTTAGACTTCCCGCAGTTCGAGTCTTCTCAAATCAATACGACGTATGCTCTTTTCACGGAAATCGTTCTACGATCGTATTTCTCTCCTATTGTAATCTTCACTCCTTCAATTCATCAATTTGTCAATTTGTTATTAGAAGACTTACAGGAATAATTTTAAACAGAAATGAACAAGGACTGATTATCCTATTTTATAATTATTTATTTTGTCATCATTTTATTTAGGAAATAAACTCAATTTGAGAAAATTAGAGAAATTTTCAGAATAGACATTGCAGTTTTAACCGAAGTAACATTGGAGAACGAGAAGGATGTGCCTGTGTTTCATTTTTCTGTACGAATCAACTTTCACCTGGTTTTTGACTCACTCCACTTTTATTCCAGCGAAAGTAATTCCGCGATTTCGGTGATTCACCGTAGCATTCATTAGCATGTAAATTATTGCAAGGGAGGGGTGATGACTCCTGATCTTAAATGCCACTCTATGAATTGGTCATCTGGTCAAGAATCCTGAAATAAAAATAAAATTCGTTTCTATTCATTTATCAATCAGAATTTAGCCATTTTTGTAATAAATTAGAGCATTTTCTAGCTTAGTGAGCGCCTGCTTTCCATTATTTCTTGAAAAGATTTTAGGCGACTGGAAATTGTAATGGGGCGTTAGAGCGCAAACAGGAGATAATACAATACATTGATTCATGGATCTACTCGTATAGCAAGTCCGAAATCAAAGAGCTCCGGCTTGTTTCGTTGGCAACTCCTCGAAAGGTTTCCCCGTCGAATTCTCCCCACGGTCATAAATTAGCCATAAACCGATCCAGCTGAATGGAATCGCGTTATGGATAGGCGAATTTCACCGGCAGCGATCGATCGTTTTAGCTCGGTATCGTCGCGTGCCTCTGTCTTATTTGCTTTAGGCGAAATACGCGAAATCCAACGAAGGGGGGAATGGAGCATGAACAAAACGACGGCGGATGGTTAAGGGGGATGCCGATAATACAGGGAAATGCAAATCGCAATATGCTAATGCAAGCAGCGAGAACGTTTGTCTAACCGAGCGTTAAGATCCCAGGGCAGTACTCCTTGTTTCATGCGCGAACGAGCCTTAACCCGCCGCTAAACCAACGCCTGAACCAACACCGACTGTTTTCGCGCACCACCCGGTCCCCTCCGGCTGCGAGAGGGTGGACAAGATGAAATCTTTCCATTCATCAGCTAAATTGTAATATCATCACCCAAAATCATCGCAGACGTTTCTGTACAGAATTACGCATTTACGTAGAATTTACGAACTCAATTTTTCACGTCCTGTACAATTTGTAGTGTTCATATTCTCTGTATATTCAATTTTAATGCTTGAAACCTGAAATTTATATATTTAATAGTAGTACATGGAAAAGTAAATAGAATGCAATCTGTGAGACGTCAAAGAGGGTCGAGTATTGAAAAAAAAGGTTGGACGAATTTCCATTGAGTCGAATCACGGTTCAGCGGAATCATTCGGCTGTCAGAGTCATTCGATAGGAAACGGAGAGAAAGAAGGAGGACGGTATTGATACTCGGTTATATATCGGCAGTTNTTAATTCATTAAAATGTCACAAATCACATGTAGTTCATTATTTCGACAATATTCTATTCCTCTTACAGTACGAGTTAATAGGATTTATGAACAGGGGTGTACTTTGGCCGTGGATCAAATTAGAAATAGGCGTGGATTCTTAATAAATGTTCAGCGGGCTCGCGAAATTCCACCCACCGGTGACAAGATTCCGGCAAGCCAATGACACCGCGGTCGCGCCCTGAAATAAAACTAGGAACCCGGAAACTATTGAAATACAAACACTCGCTAGCTGATCATCATACAATGTTCTGGCTGATTACGTTCAACCACGCGTGTCTGCGCTTCTGACTCTGCATGCATATTGTCTGCCCGCTGTCAATGGGTACGTATCCTTCCCAGCGAGTAGGTGGTCACGGGAGAGGTCGGAAGGATTAGAGCCCCGCGTGAGAGCGAACGGAACCGGGACTCGCGATACCAGAAAATACTGTTTCCTTGTCGGAGGGGTTCGAGATAAGTGCCAATATTAAAACCGTGCTGCGAATCCATCTCGCGCTTGTACTCCCGACCGCTCCAGGGATTCCGTTAGACTTCCCGCAGTTCGAGTCTTCTCAAATCAATACGACGTATGCTCTTTTCACGGAAATCGTTCTACGATCGTATTTCTCTCCTATTGTAATCTTCACTCCTTCAATTCATCAATTTGTCAATTTGTTATTAGAAGACTTACAGGAATAATTTTAAACAGAAATGAACAAGGACTGATTATCCTATTTTATAATTATTTATTTTGTCATCATTTTATTTAGGAAATAAACTCAATTTGAGAAAATTAGAGAAATTTTCAGAATAGACATTGCAGTTTTAACCGAAGTAACATTGGAGAACGAGAAGGATGTGCCTGTGTTTCATTTTTCTGTACGAATCAACTTTCACCTGGTTTTTGACTCACTCCACTTTTATTCCAGCGAAAGTAATTCCGCGATTTCGGTGATTCACCGTAGCATTCATTAGCATGTAAATTATTGCAAGGGAGGGGTGATGACTCCTGATCTTAAATGCCACTCTATGAATTGGTCATCTGGTCAAGAATCCTGAAATAAAAATAAAATTCGTTTCTATTCATTTATCAATCAGAATTTAGCCATTTTTGTAATAAATTAGAGCATTTTCTAGCTTAGTGAGCGCCTGCTTTCCATTATTTCTTGAAAAGATTTTAGGCGACTGGAAATTGTAATGGGGCGTTAGAGCGCAAACAGGAGATAATACAATACATTGATTCATGGATCTACTCGTATAGCAAGTCCGAAATCAAAGAGCTCCGGCTTGTTTCGTTGGCAACTCCTCGAAAGGTTTCCCCGTCGAATTCTCCCCACGGTCATAAATTAGCCATAAACCGATCCAGCTGAATGGAATCGCGTTATGGATAGGCGAATTTCACCGGCAGCGATCGATCGTTTTAGCTCGGTATCGTCGCGTGCCTCTGTCTTATTTGCTTTAGGCGAAATACGCGAAATCCAACGAAGGGGGGAATGGAGCATGAACAAAACGACGGCGGATGGTTAAGGGGGATGCCGATAATACAGGGAAATGCAAATCGCAATATGCTAATGCAAGCAGCGAGAACGTTTGTCTAACCGAGCGTTAAGATCCCAGGGCAGTACTCCTTGTTTCATGCGCGAACGAGCCTTAACCCGCCGCTAAACCAACGCCTGAACCAACACCGACTGTTTTCGCGCACCACCCGGTCCCCTCCGGCTGCGAGAGGGTGGACAAGATGAAATCTTTCCATTCATCAGCTAAATTGTAATATCATCACCCAAAATCATCGCAGACGTTTCTGTACAGAATTACGCATTTACGTAGAATTTACGAACTCAATTTTTCACGTCCTGTACAATTTGTAGTGTTCATATTCTCTGTATATTCAATTTTAATGCTTGAAACCTGAAATTTATATATTTAATAGTAGTACATGGAAAAGTAAATAGAATGCAATCTGTGAGACGTCAAAGAGGGTCGAGTATTGAAAAAAAAGGTTGGACGAATTTCCATTGAGTCGAATCACGGTTCAGCGGAATCATTCGGCTGTCAGAGTCATTCGATAGGAAACGGAGAGAAAGAAGGAGGACGGTATTGATACTCGGTTATATATCGGCAGTTTTTTGTTGCCGTTGTCCCAGATAGCTTTAATTTAGATTGTGAGTTGCGGCAGGAGGCGGGCAGGGGCTTTTAAGAAATGAAAAATCTGCCCGGGGATGTGTACGCGTGTCTCTCTGTGTCTACGAGCAAGAGGGGGTACGGCGAAGAAAATGAAGCGTGTAGCGAAAGCTTTTGTTCTTTGGCCGCCTTTGGAATGAAATCACTGGTTAAAATGTTGCTGGCTACGAATCTTTTTGTCCCGGCAACCAACCATTCTCTTATTGTAATTCGTATTTGTTCCTAGCGAAAATGAAAAGCGAGAGCCACATCGGTAAAACCGTGACGCTCTCTCATTAATTTCAACAAACATCGACGAAACCCAGAATTATTAATTATATCTCCGCGTTAGTTTCGCGTAGATTATTTTGTAGGATCGAAGCGTTGCACAACGGTCGGTGATTGTTCATCGGGCAGCCGTCCGTTGAAATCTAAAAGGGTTGAAATTCATTGTTNGAAATGAAAAGCGAGAGCCACATCGGTAAAACCGTGACGCTCTCTCATTAATTTCAACAAACATCGACGAAACGCAGAATTATTAATTATATCTCCGCGTTAGTTACGCGTAGATTATTTTGTAGGATCGAAGCGTTGCACAACGGTCGGTGATTTTTCATCGGGCAGCCGTCCGTTGAAATCTAAAAGGGTTGAAATTCATTGTTTCGACCGGTCATCGCGGCTCCCTGCGAATATCGTGTTACGCACGATGTTTGCCAATCGCGCCCGCGGTTATATTTAATTTAGCCGGGGTCTCGTGTTCCGATGATCGATAATTGAATTATCCGTCATTGTTTATCCCCCTTCGCGGCCCCTTGCCGGGGGTGAACGAAGACGATCTCTAATAACGACAAACGGCGGTGTCGTTCTAGCCTCGATCCGTTGTCGTTCGACGAGCCGACGTTCAAGTACAGTAATCACGCGAAAACACGGTGGGTTTGTTGGTTCAGGCTCTCTCGGGGTGTTGAGCAGCGTTCACGCGTAAAACGGGGAGTCGATGAATTAACCCCGTACAACGTCATATCACTCGGAACTCTCGCTGTTTCAACAGTTCTTCACCTCGGTAACCTCGTACATAGAAATCGAAGCAAGTGGAACGTCGAGTTCGATTTCAAAGAATTGTTTATAGTAAAGAGAAATTTGATTTAATCGTAATTAAGAGGGAAATCGATTATTTAATAAATTCTTAAATGGCGTTCGATCGTCGGATAAAAATTGAAGTGTCAGGCGAATTCAAGGAATGTTCTATGAAACGTCGATGAAGATCGGCAGTACTCTACTTGATATCCTATGGGGTCGGTTCTTTATAGACTCGTAGACCATTCTTCTCTCTCTCCCTCTCTGGTGCGGTGCACCGGTGAACGGGACAAAAAAGGGCGAAACAATGACGGTCCCTTGGGAGCACATCCGCCGGTGCATCCCCTAATTAAGATTGGCCTTGTTTTAACCAGCCCGGTGAATGATTCGCCAATCCCTCGAGGAGATCCGATACATCGCGTTTCCAACCGGGTATACCCGATCGAACAAGACTCGATGATGTAATCCTCGTTTCTTTTTTATTGTCCGCCTCGTCGCACCCTCCTTGCCGCGTAATCTTTCCGCAAATTCCTGAAAGCACCGGTCGAGACTCTCTCTCTCTCCGTCAACGTCTGCCCCCCTTTCTCCCTTTAATTACCGTCCTCACAATATTGTTAATTGCGGCCTTTTGTTTGCACGTCGACTCTCCCGCGTTCTGTTAATCAACGGTACGTAAGGCGTTGGCGCAATTGCGGCCGTTTACGTGGTTTATGCCCTTTCCAAAGAAGAGGCTGAATGGGAAAGTTGTAAACGTTCCTGGAACGAGGAAATAACGAGTGACGACGACGGTTAGTGGTATCGATTATCGCCTGCAACTTACGATTCGTTAGGCTTGTGTATATGCTGGTTTGAAAAGGGAAGGAAGAAAAAAAAAAAAGGCGTACGACTGTTAAGGGATGGATGAGCGCATGGGAGCCCGTGCGTGGGCGTAATGGGTGTAAGCAAATTGGTGGCTGATAGGGCTTTGGGGCTGATGGCTTGACGTCCGTCTCCTCGCGATAATGTACCCGGGTTTAATTGGCTCTCCAGTTACTTTGTCCTAGAAAGATGCGATTCTAAATAAGGAAGGAGCCGGCCACATTCCTGACCGTAAAAAAGAAAGAACCAGAGCAAGAATCGTTCGGGCCGTACCACAAACTACCAATAGTTAACACTAGACCGGGCCTAATGGGTTGAACGTAAATCATTTGGGACAATAAAAATTATCGCCGAGTAGGTGTCCCAGAGAGTCCACAATGTCCCGAAAGGGTTTCACCTAACGTCATAAAATTTATCTCGCGCGGCATATGAGCTGCTTATCGTTGCACCTTCGTTCCTTACGAACTTTTCCCCTGCTTCCAGGAAGACTTCGTCTTATCGTTTTCCACATCTGGTGGAACGTGGAACGTTCAGTCTCCCGGTCAATGTAAAACGATTAACACGAATAGTCGACAAGTTTCTTTAAATCGACCTGTCGATGTCTGACTGCTAGCTACAAGCTTTTGGTCAATTCTGATAGATAACAGGTAATAAAATAACAGGAAATTGAGACACACAAGACACGCGTTTATAAAATGTATAAAAAAACTGTTATCCTGTTTTTAATTTTTATTATCATGTTCTCATTTTTATATTCGTGCAACACTTTTTGCTAAGAGATAGTATTGTCTGTTTTTTTTTTATCAGGTTTTGCAAATGTTTTTGAAGCGCATGAATTTAACGAAATCGGTCTATTCGTCGGGTATAATTTTCTACTGAGGCTGCTGCGTGCGTTCCCTCTAAAATCTTTAATCTCGTTAGCGCTAATTCCTCTGCCTATATCTTGTTAGATTCTGCCCGCTCAAGCCATTAAGCTGGCTTTTTACCGTTCTAAGGAAATTAACATACCGCGAATCGAACGGCGATATCTGGAAACCCTGCTCGCCGAATCACGTTCGAATCACTCGTTGAATTCTCCGTATCCAGCGTCGTTCCGTAGCCGATACTTAAGAACGAACATGCGACCCTTACATTACATATTTCGACTCCAATTTGCACTTGAAGAAACATTTCAGCACTTCTGTCCACAAGTTCCACCAAAAAAATATAAGAATAATACAGAATACGAATAATTCGTACGGACGAACGACGTATAAATCAACTCGGAGATAAGATCGTCACTTGAATTAGCAATTACTGTGTTTCTAATCCTCCCCCGCTTATCTTTGCTTCTGTTTCTCGTCGCCGTTCGCTCTAAAACTCGAACGACTTGATCGCGACGAGACAAGACCCGGCTAGCTGTCGTTCCGCCGGTCCCGGAGGCATTTAGAGGGCGATAAGATGGCTCCGTTTGAGGGAATGCAGATCGAAATTGTCGTTTGGCCAAATAGAGGAGCGGGCACGTGAGCCGGGGGCTCGTAAAACGGGACCGCCTTATTTATCCACGTTCCTCCCGGCCGTGTTCGTAAACGTATCGTTGCCAGACAACCTGACGAACGGCCGCCGCCCTTTCGTCTGCCAGCGTCGGTTTACGAGTGGCCCGACGACAGACGTCGTCTGATCCTACTCGTCGGTAGCGTTTCTCGTCTACGCGCGCCGCTTTTCGTGTCTTTGACTCCGAAAGAGATCCGATTACTGTTTTCCCGGCTGCTGCTCGCGCTCCGCCGAAGAACGAGATTGTTGTTTCTGACCAGATTCCTCTGGCAGAGGGTGAGGCCTTCGAGTCCGGAGCCGTTCGAGTGCTTCTTAAACGGAACAGAAGTCAAGACTATAATTTCCAGCGAGAACCAGGCTTTCAATTTTCACAGAATTTAATGTAATTGTATGAATTAAGAATTTTCATTGTATTTCGTCGTCACTGATTAGAAAATTAATAAGTCGGAAGACGTGATTTGTGGTTTCCCATTGAACATCCGAGTACCCGTCGTGCTCGAGAGGGAAGTTCTCCGCGCAATCTATGCTACCCTTCAGCCGGGGGCCAACTCGCCCCGTGGAAGTCACGAAAGGGGGGGACCTCCGGATAGGAGAGATACGGACGTTATGCGAGTATAATGCAGCCGGAGAAAGGGGGATGTTCGGTAATCGATACTAATTAGGACGAGGCAAAGTTTCGGCTCTGGCTGCGAGAGGAACAAGGGCTCCGGTGTACCCTCCTCCACGGGAACACGCGTTTACAGTGACTCACGGCTCTACTTGCTTATCGTCGAAAACTTTTATGAATACTAACCCTAGCTAAAAGTTCTTCATCATACGAGATTGAAACCAGGAGGATAATTAATACTTTATTTCATTGCACGTGATTTAAACATTGTTATTTTAATAACAAATTTTATTTTATATTTTAATTAAAATAATTCTACGTCATTTAAAGGGTTTCGAAATTTTTAGATGATAATATGTTTGAATATGATCCCTTTGAAAATATACGGGGAGAAAGAAACCGCGTTCTACAGATTTTAATTCGGTTCCTTGCCATATGAAACCACCCCCTCGAAGGTTATACACCCCGCACACGTACACGCCGACGTGGAACCGGTGTATCTGCCTACTTACCGGCTAATACCACGATCCGGGACGCATTGTGGGCTTTCGGGGGATTTATCCCCCATTATAATGTCGGCGCGGAGTGTTCCCGACGTAAATGGGCCCTATCGCTGTCACGTGGATAAAGCGCGGGCCGACGTGCCCGTGACGGCAACGCGATACCTCTGCCTTCAACAATAATCATAATAGTAATCATAATCATAATCGGTCGCGCGGCGGAGTCTGAGAGAAGCCGGCGATGATAAAGGCAAAAACGCGGTGCGCGTATAAGAAAAAGTAGAGGGGCAGAGAGAGAGAGAGAGAGAGAGGGGTAATTAGAGAGGGCGAGATAGAGAAGGACGGATGGGAAAGGGAGAGGGACCTGGTGCACGCTCGCGCGGCTTCCTCCTTCCTTTTCCTCTCTGTCCTCCAACCCCTTTGAATGGGGAGCAGGCCCGGATACATCATCGGATCTGAATATGGATTTCTTTTTTCCCGACCGCCGCTTTGTCGAATTATTATTCTACGTTCAACTTAACTAACCCTCTCTGCCTATTTTGCTTTATTTAAAACTCTCCTCGCTCGCTCACTTCCTCTCGAACGGGAACGTTCCTTCGTTCCCTCGATCGATCGTACGTACGTACTTCTCTTCAGGTTTTTGCTTGATATATCTCTTTTCAATTAATACGCCGCTCTTAATTGTATCATTTTTCTTTCCTGTTCCTTTTATCTCTCGACTTTCCTTTTTATACTCGTCGCCCGCAATCGTCTCGACTTACCCTTTGGACCTTATCCCGGATTGTGCACTCGGCCGTCGCGTCCTTTCTCTTCATCCCCTTTTACCCCGTAGGTGGTTGTCCGCCGCGACGGCGACATCCTGCACGGTGTCGTTTGACCGTGATTCGATCTCCCGGCGGGATCGGCCAATTTGTAAACGGGTAAACGTGTGGTCTGTTTCGCGGGATCGGGTTCTGCGGTTTCTGCGAGCCGCGTTTGCGTTTGCGGTGCCGGCCTCTCCTGCGGTTCTTTTGGGCCAATTGGTTTTCTTTCTGGGGAATTCGATTAGAGGGTACTACGTTTCACCTGGATATCTTGGGAGATCGTATGTTTGACGGCGGTTTCGCGAAACGGAAACTCGTTCCAGTGTATATCAGCATTCCGCGGTTTCTCCCGACACTTTGTCATATTTATAACGTACTAAACAGTGTGCAAATATTACACAGCAAATAATCAGCAGAGATCGTCGAATATATCAATGATTTGCGTATTATAATTTATACAAATAATTCTGAAACCATGAAATTTAATTTGAGATCCCCCTTTGATTATTTCAATAAAATATTGCAAATCTGAATTCGTTCGTTCGCATCTATATAACATCTCTTCCGGATGTACGTTTTATGATATGTTTTAAGACTCGTGGAGGGGGATGCATGTACCAGCATAGGGTTTATTATTTGTTTGCGATCCAACGGGAATAGTGTTCGACTCTAGCTATTTCGGGTTTGTTTGGCCACGGTTTACGGCACTCCATACCGAAAGAGCGCCTCCGACATCCTTCCAGCGCCGTTATCTTCCCCGGTGTTACAAAACACCATGGGACCCGGAATCTCCGTGGTTTCGGGTCCCGAAATATTAACGCGAGCCCGTGTCCGGTCCGTCGTTTAAGGCAAGAGTATCGATGTTTATGAAAAGGCTCAGCTGTCGGCCAAATAGCAGATTTCGATGCTTGGCTACCCCTAAACACGTGTTAGCCGCGCGATATTGCAATCAATATACGGTCCCGCTATGGTATGGTTAGGGTACGGCTCGTTCGGGTCGATTCTTTATGGGGAATAGGTATCGACTAAGGGTTCATCGACTAACGCGGTCAAGGATAGATAAAAAGAGTGTCTACTGGGAACTGGTGTTAGCCGTGGGTTCACGGTAATTATAGATGCTACGTGTGTGTACACCTCCGTTCATAAATCTCGGAATATTGCAGAATGTAATTCATTGAGATAATGCAAGATATTGCGTTAATGCATTACCGAGTGCCAGTGCATACATAAAATAAATTAGTCATGTATATTGCTAATGAATAGTCGTACCAAGGACAGCCTTGCGTAGCTTTTAATTCTTATATTCTTTTATCTACGATATTCCATATCATCAATTTATTATTATCATTAGAATCTTTCCAATTAAAATTTTTGACGATTAGTAATTTGGAATATTCGTCAGATGTTTAGGAGTGTCTTAATTTTTATAAAAGACGAACGAAGTTCACTAATTTATTATTATCATCAGAATGTTTCCAAAATTTCTGACAATCAGTAATTTGGAACATTCGTAAAATACAATATTTAGAAGTGTCTTAATCTTTATAAAAGACGTACGAAGATCACTAATTTATTATTGTCATTAGAATGTTTCCAATTAAAGTTTCTGACGATCAGTAATTTCGAACATTCTTCAAATATTTAGAAGTGTCTTAATTCTTATAAAAAACGAACGAAGCCAAGTCTCGTTGATCGGATGATTCAGGTGATCTCATCGTTGAAATTGCGCCGTTCGGAATAGATAAAACGACGTTTCACAGAATTACGCGAATCTTATTCAAATAAGGAAGTAATACCCGAAGTTTTATTAGTGAAAGAGCGCAAGAGTCGAACGAAATAAGGGATAAGTAATCCGAGGAGATTAATAGCATCGCCGACTTATCTTCTCTGAGCGCGTCTGTAATTCGGAATAGCCGTGCCGCGGCGGCGGTCGCTTTGGGAGTAATCGAGTTGGCGAGCAGATTAAAATCTTCTCAAACTCGCATTAAGGAAGCTCGAAGGCGCGTCCGCGCGAGGATTGGTCACTCCCTCGGCGTGTGTCGTACGTGTAGAAGTTGACGCGATCGCCCGGGGTTACCTTAAACGTTGCCCACGGGGTTGCAATCATCGTTCCCGGGCCAGCCAAGGCCACACCCTTGATTCTCATTAAGATTTACCGCCTAAACGAGCGCTACCTATATGCCCGGTCCCAGCCCGGGCTCCAAAAAAATAATAGAAAATAACGCGACCGCTTCTTTCGGCCGACGACGCCGATTAGTAACTCCCCTGTCAGTTCCTTTTCCTCTTTTTTTCGAGGCTAACCCTTCCACCGGCTCCAGTTTAGATTCTAATACAAACTTGCTGAAGATCCGAGATGCTGCCTGATTATGAAGAAAAAATATGCAGCAGGCATTATTACGTATTTATAGAAAAATGCGATATACATAAAATACAAATAATTATACAACAATTATTTTTGAAGAATGAAAGAAATATCAATTTTTTACATTCACGACATGAAGTATTACTTTGCATAAGAACCTGCAATCTAATCATCAATGTAAGTGGATGCTATTGAACTTTTAATAAGAGGGTTATTTTATTTTTAATCGGGGTGAAACGACGACTCCCATCGTTCGAGTACAATTTTCTTACCACGTTGATCAAAGTTCGTGGAGAAAGCGTAGGTTACCCGCACCGTCAGAGAAAGCGTGTCAAATTTAATTTCTCGTAAAGCTCCATTAATTTAGCCGGGTGGTCGCCGCTAGAAGAGCGTCCAATCATCCAGGTCAATTATCGAATTTATTTAATGCCGACAGACCGTAATGATCACCTGCGTGCACGAGGCCTATAGGTATACAATATCGCCCGTCCGGGACGACGCGCGAAAATATCGACTCTTGCCACCGTGATTCGTTGGCTTTTTCACCTGTCGTTAAGTCCACAGACCAGTTCGTGGCGTCCGGAGCGAGCGTTCGGTTGTTAAGACCCGCTCCGTCTCCGTCCGACGCGTTTGCGAGCGGTTCTGTTAGTTAGTGGGTCCTCTTATATTCTTGGGCATCGGTTACCCTAGCCGCTGCCCTTCGTCCTTTTCCCCTCTATAATTTTCACTCGAATACCTGCTCTAATTATAGGTGGTTCGTCACGGCGAGAGTTTCTTTTCAGCCTCGGTAGGAGCCAGGCTACCGAGCCTGTCTCCTCTCCGATCGGTGAAAATATTTCATTCGAAAACCGCCTCTTATTGCACGTATCGAACTTCTTGAAAAACCCAGCAAACCAATCTTCTTATCAAACGAAATAACAACATGTGAGCGTATATACATTACAAATGAAGAATTGAAAATGCTTTGATCGTGGATTGTTGCAGAATCGTGTTCTTTGTTTGTTTATTATTATAAAATGTCGTACTTGAAGAGGAAAATTAATTTATGTTTAATGGATTGAGATTTGCGAAGGGGAAGGATAATAAGTATGCTTCCGGGATTGTTTCAGGTACCTGGGCGTGGAGCCGCGGGCCAGCAGCGGGTCAAGCCTTGGGACCGGTGCCGAGGGCCAGCCGGCGATCGTCGGCACGGGCGTGATCGGTCCTGCGAGCGCCGAAAAGAACTGCAAGAGCGTGCACCTGACTGGGAAGCAACAAACGATATGCTCCCNATTCTAATACAAACTTGCTGAAGATCCGAGATGCTGCCTGATTATGAAGAAAAAATATGCAGCAGGCATTATTACGTATTTATAGAAAAATGCGATATACATAAAATACAAATAATTATACAACAATTATTTTTGAAGAATGAAAGAAATATCAATTTTTTACATTCACGACATGAAGTATTACTTTGCATAAGAACCTGCAATCTAATCATCAATGTAAGTGGATGCTATTGAACTTTTAATAAGAGGGTTATTTTATTTTTAATCGGGGTGAAACGACGACTCCCATCGTTCGATTACAATTTTCTTACCACGTTGATCAAAGTTCGTGGAGAAAGCGTAGGTTACCCGCACCGTCAGAGAAAGCGTGTCAAATTTAATTTCTCGTAAAGCTCCATTAATTTAGCCGGGTGGTCGCCGCTAGAAGAGCGTCCAATCATCCAGGTCAATTATCGAATTTATTTAATGCCGACAGACCGTAATGATCACCTGCGTGCACGAGACCTATAGGTATACAATATCGGCCGTCCGGTACGACGCGCGAAAATATCGACTCTTGCCACCGTGATTCGTTGGCTTTTTCACCTGTCGTTAAGTCCACAGACCAGTTCGTGGCGTCCGGAGCGAGCGTTCGGTTGTTAAGACCCGCTCCGTCTCCGTCCGACGCGTTTGCGAGCGGTTCTGTTAGTTAGTGGGTCCTCTTATATTCTTGGGCATCGGTTACCCTAGCCGCTGCCCTTCGTCCTTTTCCCCTCTATAATTTTCACTCGAATACCTGCTCTAATTATAGGTGGTTCGTCACGGCGAGAGTTTCTTTTCAGCCTCGGTAGGAGCCAGGCTACCGAGCCTGTCTCCTCTCCGATCGGTGAAAATATTTCATTCGAAAACCGCCTCTTATTGCACGTATCGAACTTCTTGAAAAACCCAGCAAACCAATCTTCTTATCAAACGAAATAACAACATGTGAGCGTATATACATTACAAATGAAGAATTGAAAATGCTTTGATCGTGGATTGTTGCAGAATCGTGTTCTTTGTTTGTTTATTATTATAAAATGTCGTACTTGAAGAGGAAAATTAATTTATGTTTAATGGATTGAGATTTGCGAAGGGGAAGGATAATAAGTATGCTTCCGGGATTGTTTCAGGTACCTGGGCGTGGAGCCGCGGGCCAGCAGCGGGTCAAGCCTTGGGACCGGTGCCGAGGGCCAGCCGGCGATCGTCGGCACGGGCGTGATCGGTCCTGCGAGCGCCGAAAAGAACTGCAAGAGCGTGCACCTGACTGGGAAGCAACAAACGATATGCTCCCGCTCGCCGCCGGTCCTCCAGGTATCCACCTCTCCCTCCTACCTTTAAATTAATGCCCGCGGCTAATTCGACTCGCCGGGCCCTTACAATTTATAATTTACCGTATTGTGCCGTAAGATCTTTGCGCTGCTGCCAATGAGAGGAATTTCTTTTCGGCCCTGTTGCATTCCGGTCGGTTTGAAAAACGAGGATCGGGACCGGCAGGCTTAAATACGCGGTAATTGTAAATTACTTGTAGATGGACCGATAAAAGATTGATAAGTTATTCAGAAAGCGGCGGACCGTGAAGAGGGAAGGAGAGAGGATCGCGTTGATGTGTCGCTTTCAAGTCACGTGACGCGGGGTTAAAAAAAGGAATGAACTCGGATCGCGAGGGGTAAATTCAACGTCCGTGGAAGATGTCCGGTTGAATTCGCGGGATTCTAAAGAACTCCCGGAATGCGGCGCGGCGCGCGGCGCTCGAGTTGTAGCTTTCGTTTGCCGCGTGCAATATTTAATACTTACTCGAGAGCTGTGGGACAGTCAGGGTCTTCAGTGAACCCTACACGACCTCCTTTTCGAGACCGTTCCCGCGGTCGGACGGAAATGAAGTCGCCAATTCCGGATCGACCGCCGTTCTTGCAAAATAAACGATCAGCGGGATTAATGAAAAAAAAATTATCGTTACTATCGTGTATTTGTGAAGTAACTCTTGGACGTCGAAGGGAATCTATGGAATGCAGTTTTTATTAGTTCTAGTTGTAGAAAATCAAACATTACGCAGTGAAACACGGCCGTTTGAAAATGCCAACCCGCAAGGTTAAACCTCGAGCAAGAAACCACTTGCCCGGACTTTCTCCTCCGCGTTATTTAATTCTACAATCATTAAAAACCGATACCGACCGCAAGAATTCAATAAAAAGCAGAAGAAGCATTTCTAAGGATACGTTTATACGACCGCATTATCATAAAAAACTGCTAACAAGCCGGGAACAAGTTCTTACCAAATACCGCCTGCTATACAGATATACGAAATTACTATTATTAAATCTATTACGCACATTTCCTTACCCGATTATTTCTGTTCACGTAGCCAGCAATTTCCATATCTCTTGCAAGTTTATTCGGATAAGATAAAGTTATCGAATTTTTATGCAAAATTAATGATTTATTATATCGGTTTAAGAAATGTATGCCAGATAAGAAATTCATTTATCATTAAAATACGCAATCACTTTTTGTACGTAACACGCACCATTAATTTTCTCATGAACGCATAAAATCAACGGTGTCTAGCCGTCGGTACAGCTAGAGCTGGAAGTCTAGGAGCTGTTTCTGGACCGAACGTTTTCGGCTACAGGTAGACGCAACAAAACGGTCGTTGCCCAAAATCGCGTTTACCTTCGGTTAATGCACAAATCTTGTCGTGGCCGGGGTTAAGCCTCGCCTAGGAACCGGTGCTTAGGTAAACCGGAGGCTCGATACGTCTCTCTTTGAACGTCGCCGACCGGCCCGCTTTTCCTCGTCCTGTTCACCGACAAAAGGTGAACCGGCATGAATATTCATCGGTCCCGGCGCGATTAACCGGATAAACGTCAGCCCGATCCCATCTCGAATTTTCACCATGTTTATACTAAATCCTTCGAGCGTAATCGAATAAAAATTCAGCACGCACGGATAACGTCGTAAATTGAAATTTGTGTCGGTGAAATGTCAGTGCGGCCGTTAATTTAAAACGCGTTTCGAAATTGACTCGATCCACGATCTCGAGGTGTATTTTAAGATGCGAACAAGCCCGGACGAGCTCTCGGCCTCGTCTTTTGCTTCCTATATATGCTCGTTATACCCCGGCGTTGCTGTTTTCCTTTCCATTTCGCGGCTTTCACGGTTTTTACTCGCAGGCAGTCAGCGCGGGCGCGAGATTGGCCATCGAGGAGTGTCAGCACCAGTTCCGGTCGGCCAGATGGAACTGCTCCATCAGCCCGGAAAATCCGGACAACGTTTTCGGCGGCGTGATGCTAGTCAGTAAGTAAAAGCTCGGCCGGGATGGGAATAAAGCTTAGGAAGATGACGAGACCGCGGGGAGACTGGGAAATGGAAGTTTCAGCCAGACGCGAAAAGGCGTCTCGGAGGCTTGTCAGCTGAAACTTTCATTCCATTTTGATAGTAAGATTAAATATGCATCGTCGTATGCAATATCTTTCTATCAGTTTTACGTGCACGCTTCAAAAGTAATTTTTCACAGACCTCCGTTCTTTGAATAAAGAATTTGTCAATTTTAATATTATAACAAATTCAATCATGTTTCTAGTCTAATCAGTAACTATTTTGCGGAGTAAATTACTGTCTACAAATTGAACGGGACAAAAAACGAAAAAAGTTCTCCGGTATAATGCGAGCGGAGATAATTTTTAATTAAAGCCCAGGCGGGCCAGGTGTACTCGTTCGTTCTCGTTCATTTTCGTTGTATCGAAGTAAAGCTCCCTGGCAGCTTGCAGAAATGGAAAAACTTGCATTAGAACGGAGAAATTCCGTTGCATCTTTGCAGACAGTCGCGAGGCAGCGTTCGTGTACGCAATATCGGCGGCGGGGGTCGCCTACAGCGTCACCAGAGCCTGTTCCAGGGGTGAGCTCACCGATTGCTCGTGCGACAACCGGGTCAGAACGCGGCGTCCGAATAATTGGCAATGGGGCGGATGCAGCGAGGTAATTTCTCCGTTTCCTCTATCCTTATTACTTAAACCCAGACAAAAAAACATATTGCGGTACGTTCTGCTCTTTTAACGTTGGAAACCGGCGACGAGTAAGAAGAGGAATCCTAATTTTTTAGATCAGAACATGTACAGGTTTATGAATATGCATTATTTATAATTAAGAATGGCAACGTACTTTATTAACATTATTAACAATAAGACTACTTAGACTTATTTAAATTACACTGCATGAACACTTTCTTACGAAGTTTTACTCCACGATTTTCCTCGTCTCGAGGAAAAGGCGACTTAATTACTTCCGATCCGATCAAATTGCTCCTGTTACGCGATCGTTAATTAAACCAGGCAAAGATGCAGACACCCCGGCCGGTTTCAATCTCGCGGAAACGCGAAACCGTACGCGCGACGATCAATTTTCTTCTGCTTCGTATCGCTGGTAAATCAATCCAATGCAGTGTCCAGCGGGCGGGGAAGTTAATGAAATTCCGCCGACAAACGACGATTATTTTCACCCTTTCCGGGTCGAGGTGTGTAGAGAACAGGAACGCGTAACAGTATCCTTTTCTTCGCGTTCCGTGAACACGTTTCAGGGGACAAACCCTTCGCAGAAGCATTTTCTTGGAAACTGGTCGCCGGGGCTGGTTAAGGACAAGTATATCTCTGTTCATGAGTCTCAGAACACTCTCAAGTGTTTATTAAAAAACTGATAGTAAATCTTAATAAAAAAAATCATTAAGCCATAATGTGATAAATCATATAATATTAATCGTGTCATTCATTACACAATTAATATTATATGATGAATGATGAATAATTTCAATGGATTATTTTTTATATAGCTTATCAACTTTTTATATTAGTTTGAAATTCTTTGATTTCATAACTGGGTCATTTCTATTCTTACAATGTCTCATATGTCTGCATGTTTTATAAAATGATTTTGTAAATGAGCGAATAGGTATTTAATTTACTTTTTTCTGGAGTGTTTTAATGATTCTCCTATTTGAGGAAGAGATTTTCGGACATCGTGACTAAAGAGAATTGATTGATCTAGTACGAGGGCTGAGGTTTAGGAAACGCTGTCTCATTCCGTAGTGTATTAACTCCGAATCAGCGTTGTTGATAGTTCATGGCCGGGAAACGTGGGAATGATGTAGAGAGGGTGGGTCCGAGTTATCTTGAGTGCTTTCGGCGTTAATGGGCCGATCAAAATGCGTTTATCCTAACTAAATTGGTCCGTCTTTCACTCGAAGATCGCCATCATCGTTTTTATCCACGGTGCTCCTTCATGCGCGGCAAATTGAGGAATTATCGTACAGCTTCGGAAAAACGGGAAGTAGAACTAATAGAAAAGTTTGATAGAATATAAGGCAAGAAAAATTGTGAGGGAAAGATAAGAATCTGAATTCCGTTGACCCTCCAGATAGAGGGAGGACGCCACCCCCTAAGCGCTGGACGGGGTGAAGCACTGCCCCGCACACGCGGGCATCCCCAATTTGTCGTCTCGATCTCTCTACGGGTCGGTCGACGTAAACCTTAACCCTGGGACGAAGACAAAGCTCGTCCTGTAAACGGATGCATTTCATGCGTACGGCTGACCCCTTGTAGACATTGCTAGCTTACAAGGGGATTAAGGGGGCTAAGCTTGTTAAGTTGCAACAACCCGCCGCCCCCTGTCCCCGCGGCCGTCCGGGACCGGGCATATCGGCCGGTAACTCGCACGTGAGCGATGCACACGAACATAAATACGAGCAGGCGGAAAGCAGGGTAAGGTGGAGGGTAAACAGTTGTACGGAAGAAGCTTGAGGACAAATCGTAGATGAGCAAAAAATTAACGAAGCCCGAACAAGCGAATTCTTACGCTTTTTCTCTGAATACCTCGTTTATACGATTGCTGCGTAATTATGGGGTGGATCGCGTTCAATTAAATGCAGGAGTTGATTACCTTCGATGGGGATCATTTTTTTTTAGGAGAGAGCGAGAGACGAGGTGAAGAGAGTAGCAGGGGAATAAGAACAGAGGAGAGCGTGAGAAAAGACAACAGAGAAATGACCGTCGCTCCGGTGTAGCGAGAAAAAAAGGCGGGCTAGCTAGACGAAAGAAAGAAGAAAAAAGAGAGAGAGAGAGANCTTTGCGCTTGAAGAAACATTTCAGCACTTCTGTCCACAAGTTCCACCAAAAAAATANACGTGGCAGGAAGAGGAGCGGAAAGTGTCGGGAAAGTGGCGATGCTTTTACCTTCGGGATTACCCGCTCGCCCACTTGTGCGGCCTCTGGCCTTTACCCAAGTTCCGGACGCGGGATTCCTTAACGAGTCGGATCCCGTGGGATCTGGCCGCGCTCCGGCCCCAGCTCCGGTTGACAGATTTTCGAGATAATGATGTTTGCCGACACTGTGTCGCGTCCTAGACCCCGGGGTTAACGAATACCGTTTGCCACCGCGTATCTGTCGTCGATATGTCGACGCCAGCCACCATCCTCGTACAATTCCTCACCCTTTTAACAAATTGCCCGCTCTTCAACCCCCGCGCCATAATTTCCCATAAGACAGAATATTCCCAGTAATTCTTCGTGTCGTCTTTAAGACGGTATTTTCCTTCCAACTCCTGTGGGGGATTATTATTTCCATATTTCCGTAGATACGTTACTGGGTCAACAGAGGTACGAGTGGTACTCGAAGCATCGAGTACCGCAAGTTAACGAGAAGTACACGAGGCATGGACGGTGTTCAATGTTGTTGTAGTGCTTTATCGACGATCAGATGCATTTTCTTTTTTTAACTACATGTACGACCGTTTAATCGAGTCGCGTCGTTCCATGAGAATATTTTGAGGAAACAGTTTTTGTTTCTTGTTCGATTTAGGATATCCATTTCGGTGAGAAGTTCTCGCGAGATTGGTCGGACGGCGGCGAGGAACCCGTGAAGGAGGGTGTGCTTCACGGGCCGAAAGGGCTGGCTGGCCAGCTGATGAGGAAGCACGATAGCGAGGCTGGCAGGCGCGCGGTCCGCTCGAGAATGCAACGCGTGTGCAAGTGTCACGGTGAGCCATTAACGCGTTCTACAGATAAGAACCTCTGTCCACGCTCTTATTTTTCATTCTCCGCGTTTTAACGACTTTAGGATTTCACCGATCCCTCCGGCCCCCCATTTTTCTTCCCCCGATCTCTTCTGTTCACACCATTTTTTCATTACCGGTTCCCTGATAAAAAGCGCCGTAAAGATCAGTAATAAATTTTAATATACTCGAGATATTCAACGAAAAATTCATGTCACTTTGATATACCGAAAGACGTCGAGTGCATAATTTTAACTTCGTCGTCGTCGATGTCACAACGAGTTCAACGACCTGATATTACGTAGGACGATCTTGAAATTAGAGTCAAGAGTCCCGTTCCGTTTAAGTGTAATTTCTGTGGCATCGAAAGAAGCTGTTCGATTATTATTACTGGATTCGCTCGGACACGACAAATAGCGTTTAGCGAAAGAAATGTGAAATTGTCACGAACATTCCNGGTAATAAATTTTAATATACTCGAGATATTCAACGAAAAATTCATGTCACTTTGATATACCGAAAGACGTCGAGTGCATATTTTTAACTTCGTCGTCGACGATGTCACAACGAGTTCAACGACCTGATATTACGTAGGACGATCTTGAAATTAGAGTCAAGAGTCCCGTTTCGTTTAAGTGTAATGTCTGTGGCATCGAAAGAAGCTGTTCGATTATTATTACTGGATTCGCTCGGATACGACAAATAGCGTTTAGCGAAAGAAATGTGAAATTGTCACGAACATTCCTGCGTTCGCCTTACACAGGTTCACCGGAGGAATCTCTCTCTACCAAGACCTGTTTCAGCCTCCAAGCACGCTGTGAAATGGTGGAATGCGTTGTTCGGTTTACTAGCCTTGTGAACACGACGATGTCCATCCAATCTTACGTGTTTCTATCCACTTTCCTTATTGCTCTCTCAATATGATTTAGAAAGGATGTAGAAGTCTGCGCTTGGAGGACGAACGGGCGGGAATATGAAATAAATCGAGGGAGGAATCTCTCGCGAGGAATCAAACGACTTTCCTTTTTTCCGCAGACGCCAATTTAAACGCAATTTTACGATTATCACAGGTATGTCGGGTTCGTGCAGCTTGCGCGTCTGTTGGAGAAGACTGCCGGCGTTTAGGGTCGCGGGAGCTGCCCTGGCCGCGTTGCACGAGGGCGCGGCTTTGGTACGACTGGCGCAACGCGGCGGAAGAAGACCGGCGAGACTGAGGCCTGCTCGCCCGGACCTCAAACGACCCAACAAAACGGACCTAGTGTATCTCGAAGACAGTCCAGACTACTGCGAGAAAAATCTCACGTCAGTTATCATCCTCCTCCTAATCATTCATCATAATCGCTCAACAGAATTATAAGCCTAAAAAGGTAGACCTAGTTTGCTAAAAGTACTTTTTAATTACTCCAGACTTGGTATTCCTGGTACAAGAGGAAGGATATGCAACCGGACGTCTCCGGGGCTGGACGGATGCCGATTGCTGTGCTGCGGCCGAGGCTACCAGACCAGAGTACGGGACGTGTCCGAGACGTGCAACTGCCGGTTCGTCTGGTGTTGTCACGTGAAGTGCGAGCTGTGTCGGCACAAGCGGGAGGAGCACGTGTGCAATTAGGCGAGGAGACAGGGGATATGATAAAGATTTGCATTCCGGTCGGCCTATCGAAAGGTGCTTCACGACCCTCTACGTCGAGATCCCTCGATGGCCTCGTTCTCCAATGGTCGCGACGGAATCAGGGTAGAGACCGCGCGTCTACCACCCCGCATCATTTTTTTTTTTTTTTAATCTCTTCGTTTATTAAGACTGACCCGGTCGTATTACTGCGGCCGGTCGCGTGTCGAGTAGAAGAAAACCGCCGCGAGAGGCTACGAGATGTGAAACGTTACGTTATAGTGCGTTCTGTGCCTGACAGTCAGAGTTTCGTAGGGCCACCGCGGAAGATGATTCAGATAATTTTCGCCAGCTCTGAAGAATCGATCGAGAGTTCGAGTGAGTAAGTCGAATGAAAAAGACGGAACGTGGAAGATTCCCGGTGTCGGAGAACTGGAGTCGTCTCGACGTGCATTCGAGGCGCGGCGTAGCGGATGATACGAGATGAAAATTTGCAGTCCGCGCGGCTCGTTATGCTAGTCTGGCTCTCAGGTGCATCATTATTTATGTAAATGTTAACATGTTGAGGATCGGCGATGAAAATCGGTTCGATTCCCGAGTGTATCCGAGAATTAGTGGGAATCGAGCTCGAGGTAAGAGTATAAATTATACACAGGTAATATCGCCCGTATTATGCTACGATTTTATGTAATATATGTAGGAAGAACGAAATAATTCAACGTACCAATGGATATTCCACTCTTCCATCGGGGGTATGGTAATTGTATTTCACAAAATTCGATTCGCATCGTACTTTCTATGTACATAACGAGTTTTGTGCGTATAGATTTATTTATTGCAAACCAGCGCGAGTGCCACGCGTTTATATCAAGTGGACTGCTCATTGGTATTATACTTAATGAAAACTCTCGTTCGCAACGATGAATTCTTAATTCGACACTGTGAGAGCAACGAAACGCGTACGCGCGCAGACACCGCGACGCGAAACTCAATATGTTAATAATTTACGGTTTTTGCTGACGCGAGAGATAGAGCGATAGAAAAAAAGCGTGCGTGCATGTGCTTCCGCGTGAACGGGATCGGGTATCTGGATGAACGAGCGTCTGAACACGCGGACGAAATAGAGTAATATAGGCGAGACGTTAGACCACTCGACGACCACTCTATTCCTTCCTTTCCTGTCCTCCTTTCTTTTTTCCTCTCCATCTTCAAACCTTTCTGTTCTGTTTCGTGCTCGCACATTCGCGTATGGCGCGAGAGTCTTATTTATATTCGAGGTAAAAACCTCCACGATGTGTAGGTATCTCATTGTATACTATACCAATGCTCTCTAGCGCGTAGAACCACCCTGTTTTCACCTAAATACGAGACGAGCTACAGTGAGCAGCAAAAATATTATTAGAAGCTGAAAGAAGCGATCTAGAGCTTCTTAAGAATCATCTCACATACATATTTACAGAGTAATTTAATTGGTAATGAAAATCAATACGTATCATCGCTAATATAAGATGGCTTACGAGCTTGCTAATGATATCATCGATTCTATGCGCCTTGAACCCGTCACGATCATCTATGTGCATTTAAATACTTTCGCGGCTCACTGTACACGTCTCGCAGTATCTCGGCCGAAGCGTACCGGCGCGGCGAACAATGCGAGTTACGAGGAGCGAGGCGGACTACGAAAGCGAGAGTCCAGGTCGAAGAAAAAGAAAAAAACCGAGCAGGGAGAAAAATAGGCGAAAGGAGGCCGCGATAAGTGACGCGTATCCGCTCCCGGCAGTTCGCCTCGGGTCGCTCGATTCGGGAACAATTCTGCCAATGACTGTACATACTGTCTTCTTTACTGTTTTTGTAGATTTTACGTCCACGACCGTCGCGCTGTATATAGATAAGCATATAACATGTACACGATACGCACGTGGTCTATTTAAACAATTGCAGGATTGATAATTGACGACGTTTCGATTACTGAACGATTCGTTTCGCAGGCCGGTTATGACACGTTGTCAGTCCTGTCGTCTTTTAAACAGACAGCGTACACACGTACACGATCGATGTTAATTAGGCTCACGAGATAACGCTGCGTCGTAAGGGAAGACGATACCGGAGCTTTTTTATAAGAGCGATCGCTCCTGTGTTTTCCGCAGCCAGTCTCTGTCTCGATAATATTTTATAATTCTATTTTATCGACTTTTATTCGTCTTCATCGTCATTATCATCATCGTCATCATCATCGTAACAGGATTTATTTGGAAAACTCTTCCACGTAGGGAATGTTCTACATTGTATTATCTCATTGCGCGATGTGAGAAAGCTGATGTTTCGTCGCATTTCAGCCACGATGATCTATGAAGATCACAGTCTAGTCAATTACGAAGTCCGAATTTTGATCAAGCGCCGCGATCTCTCACACGATCATTCGGTGATCCTTCGACTTTCACAAGGAGGATCTTTCTATCTTCTATATATATATTTTACTTTTTATATATATACCGACATCGTTTCTTTTTCTACGCATATAATATTGATCCATATACGTCGCAGTCTTTTTGCAAAATTCTTCGGTCTTTCTATAAAAAGACTAAGAACGCTTAAGCTTTTTATAAAATGATTTCGCAAGAAAAACTAAACGCAAGGTATATAGGAGTCTTTACAATGACAACGAATCTTTTCACACGGAGATCGGTTTATTTTACACCCGTCTGCGTGATGACGATCTTTTTCTACGAACTGACACGCGACTACGCGGAACTCCTGATGACGCGAATGTATAAGCTGACTCATCCAAGTATTTAAACCATTAAATATTTCGTAATTCCTCGTACTTTAAATAACGTTAATTTATTCCCGTAATTTGACGGCGTTTTTTAGTTTTCTGTCAGTAGGTGTACATACACGTGTTTTTATTGATCGCGTAAAAAAACGATAGTGACACAGAAAACTGTTTACTCGTTAGAAAAATCTTTTTATTGAGCATGACGTCTCTTTTTCAAAGTCATGGACATTTAGTTTTCCACATATATACATGTATTTTTATTACAAAACGGTTACAAAAGTAAAAGAAGTTGATATGATACAAAATAAACGAAGCACCCTGTATATTCGGCACACGAATAATCATTCTCCGTACGAATGGTATAAACGAAAGCGGCTGATCTAATTAGAGGAACATGGCCTTAAAAGAGAGAGAGAGCGCGAACGAACGAGCGAGAGAGCGAGAGAAAGAATCGAATGGAGTATAAGTACCGATTCGTCCGTACGTTTTTTAAGGATCTAGGCGATAAACGCACACGAGCGAGCACTCGTGCAACGAGACGACGACCGTCATATACGTACCGCAGTATTGACAAATTGTAATTTATTTTTCTCTCCTCGTCGACGATAACACAACGCTACATCGTACACTTTATAGCTTTCTCCAATCGATCAATCTCAATCAATCAATTATCGATCAAATATTCTCATAAATAGTTACGTCTCTTCATTAGCAATGAGATAAACCCTAGCTCGTAACATTTGTATTTGTATGTACCTGTACTCTACGTGCATTTATATAAATACATATGCGAAAAGTGTACGTACATCATCGATCCCCGTCCGTGTTCCGTTTGCACTTTTATTTTTACCGAGTGTATCGCCCTTTCGATCTCTGCTTTCGTTTAGACAAAACCAGATACCTCACTAGCAGGCAGCCGACGACCATAAACGCGCCCACTAACATTCCCACGAAGATCCCGAGCAAGAGCTGTAGATCCCCGTTGAGAATCCTCGACGCACTGATCGGCGCCAGGAAATCCAAGTTCCAATCCTTGGCCCTAGCCATGTAACGGAGCCAATAAATCAATCTATCCACGGCAGGATTTATCCGGTCGCGAATGGCCACAGAGGCTTTCCTGCCGTTCTCGCGGTAGTCTGGGGTGTCTTGAATTTGAATCACAGCTTTGGCTAGCTCTTCGCCAGTCATGGAACGAATATCCTCAGAAGAGCGTCCAAAACCCAGCTGCACAACTCTGGCAGCGTTCTTCGCCTCGTAAGAATTCCTGGGGAAGCATATCACCGGAGTTCCGTGAAAAGCGACTTCTAGGAGTTCTGTGTCCCTACAGTGACACAATACTACTCTCGTGCGACTGTAGCCTGGAACAATATTAAAATAATTCTTGTTGAACGACCGAACTGATATATTTATATTAAAAAGTACTAGTTGAGAAAGAACACGTAAAATAGTCGATGGAATCAGATAGGTAGATTTAATCGAGACCCTATTAGGATTCTACGCAAAGATTATAAGGTTTCAATGTACCTATCAAGTCTTGTCGATCAATTCCTGGGCGAATGAAAAGATTCTCCAAGAGGGATTTGGTCGAGCTTTTCGACTTCGTCTTTTTCCAAACCACTGCCTGGCCGTCCCTACCCTGCAGCAATTGTTGCGCCAGCTCATTAATTAACGTCTCATAATTGTCGTCCAAGAGAACCGCGATGGTTCCCAGTCGAAACTCGATCAGTGATTTGTGAAGATCGCTTTGTAACGATTGCGATCCTCTGCAATGATGACAGCCGACCTGAATAAAAAAAATCGTAGTTATTAAACGTTCATACGATGAAAATCTTAAAATCGTTTACCTCTACTATCAACGGAGTGAGCGGAACGAAATCCGTGCGCAGTACGATGTCAGAGCCCCAAAGTATAAGGCGGACATTGGAATAAAGATTGTCTAAATCGAGACCGGTGTCTGGCAAGTATTTTCCCGCTAATTGGAGAGCGTGAGCCCCGTACTTGATCCGGGCCGTAGAGAATATTGACCTCTTCGACGTACCCGACCAGAATCTCGCCGCAAGTCCAACGTCGTGAACCGGCAAAGCGGCGCCGGTGTACTCAAAAACGTACAACTCCTCGGAACGATTACGTATCCAAATTACCGGAATCGACTCGATAACTTTCGACCACGGTAACAAGCAAGCGTCGTGTCTACAAATTCAACGGAAACCTTCCTCATTACAATTTCTTCTATCAAATTCGTTTTGTCGAGAAGAAGAAAACGAAACGTGGCGTATATAACTCGAGTTAAAAATAATCGCGTGCCGCGTGGTCAAACGATCGGCTACCGGAAGCATCAAGCACGTGTAATTAAATAAACAGCGTAAAGATCAGAAATAAGTTGAATAAACGTGCACTTGAAGTAATGCAATTTGAAGTACCTGAGCGCCGGAAACACGGTGAAAGTAGGTTGAATCTCCTGCAACTTCTTCGCGATCTTCTCGTCCGCCAGCAGAGCTTCGCACGCCTGGATTGCTCTTTTCTCAGGATGAGCGACGTCCTCGTCTTTGATAACTACCGTGAGCACTTCGACGTCGATCAAAGTTTCGTAAAGTTCACCCTCGCGCGACGCCGGTATGATCAGCGTGGAATCGATCCCCTGATCCGACAAAGTGTTGGCTAGCAAAGATAGGTCATAGATATCTTCGAAAGCCACGATCACTGCCGATTGCGGGGGTGCAGTTAAAATTGAACTCTCGCCGAAGTTGAACAAGTAAAAACACACGAACAATTTAACGATCAGCGACATCGTGATCGAGAATCAATGAAGTTCACGAACTCCGCAAGGCGTTATTGCCAACAAGTTAGGATATGAAACGAGGAAGATAACCGTATCTCGCAGACAAGATCACGTTCATTCTAATTTAGTTATCGCTATGCTAACCACGATTTCCCAACCGGGTCATTGATTCATTAAAAGAGAAGAAAACGGACCATCTCACAACGTTCTTTGAAATACGAGTTATCGACGCTGATATTCGAGGAAATAAATGAATATTTAATCTTCTGAAGCACCGATGTCGGAACACTTTTTAAACGCAGGCGATTTAGTCACGTTACACGCATGCAGATGATGTAATATAGTTAATATAAGACACAATTTATGTTTCGACTGTTTATTCTTTGCAATATACAATGAATCTGTACAATCAATCTTTACACTCTCCGGTCACCAATTTTTGCGCCTCAAGTCTTCAGAAGTGATATAATTAAGGTAACGAAACAGCACTGATTTTACTCGACGTAAATGACGGTCTCGTACACGCACGGGATACTGAAGTTTTTCGTTTCAGAAAAAGATGAACATCAGGCGCAGGACTGTTTCTCTAATCAGAGAATCATAAACGATCGCGTGGGTCGTAACACCAGACACTTTCGTAAGCAGACTTCCTGCAGACTCAGAGTTCTGGTTGGTTCGGCTGATTCTGTTTCTGGAAACTTAGATGATCACGAGTATTTCAAACAACGATGATGGAGTAGCAATTTAATTATGAAATAACATCGTGTAAACAAAATTCATATTCGTTTATTCGATAGAGATTAGATGTTAATATTACATATTTGGTGTAATTTAACACATGTTTTTGCACATTTACGTCTTTAAACACTTTTATATTAATAATATTTTTCTTTCACCACTGAAAATCGTTTCATAACCTTTTCGTTGTTATTTACACGGCTTTATGATAGTCGACAATATTTTACGACTGATTATAAGCGTAATTGTAAAATTCTATGTTATGAATAATTTTTAATTTATTCTTTTAGCGGTATTCTAATAATGTTTGACTTTGAATATTAACAATAACACTGCCTCGACTCCTTATTTCTCTCCCATCACTGTGGTGCCATCTGGTCAGATTGACCAGATGAGACGCATTAAAATCGTAGAGTCTGATTGTGGCGACATCGCCAGCAACAGAGTCCTATCTTACCGACAGACTCAAGTGGCACCATCTAGCGGAATGACGTCGCGAACTAAGCGTTTTAGGACGTACTTGTTTTGCATTCGAAGGAGTTATAACTTGTTCAAACCGTTTTATATTGTTAAAGTGATACGATTTAATTAAAATCAATTAAAAAAATTAAATAGAAAAGTAAAGATAAAACAGCGATCTAAGTAATAAGTAAATTACAGTTAAACACTGTTCGATCAATCTAATTCTGTATTAGTTGAAGCTGCAAAGTAGTTTTCAATTTCGTATATAGTTGTAAAAATTGTGTGAACACAGAAGAGTGTAATTGCACAGTATAAATAATCGTGTCTTAAAATAATTTGTTTTTCTGAATTGTAACACATCAAATTTGTGTTTATTCGAACGTCTGTGACGCAAAATTAAATAAGGTTAAGCGTAGGGTTTTCGTATTCTAAAGTGCATGGTGAATAAAAGTTAAAAAGCCTGAACGGAAATTTAACAAATATTTAAAAATCGTTAAAATCTCGTTCATTGTGCAGAAATAGAACTTTAAAAATGAGCTTCACGTACAATGCACCAAAAACTCAGGCCAGCGGCACACCTACGAGCGGTACACCGACCACGAGTGAATATCAATGATTCGTCTATTATGATAATTAAAAATTGCGTGTCATTTTGCAATATCAATAATTTTTCAGGTTTTACATTTGGAGCAGCTGGTGCAGGAGATGCGGCAAAGCCAGCAGGATTTTCAATTGCATCCTCACCAGCACAGAACAAACCCATGTTTAGCTTAGGCAGTACTCCTACCCAAGGTACAGGTTTTGGATTTGGGACACCAACTTCTGCACCTATACAAACTGCAACTCCACCACGGAGTGGTGGTTTAGCATTTGGTACAACTGGTACATCTGCACCTACTGGATTAACCCTTGGAACGACCAGTACCACAGCTACCACAGGGTTTGCATCACCTGCACCAGCTGTAACTGGAAGTACTTTGACTTTCAATCTGGGAGGCACTCCTACAGCAGCAACAACAACAACAACTGCAGCAACATCAGCATTTGCGACTAAGCCTCTCACTAGTGGATTTGGCTTAGGAGCAGGTGAAGCCGCTGCGTCCACTGCTGTAACTGGCTTGAACTTCGGTACACCAAGTACAATATCAACAGGAACTGGGTTCGGCCTCGCTGCAACCCCAACTGTTACCACGGCTGCGGCAACAACCACAACGGCAACAGGTATTTACTTTTAAACATTATAAAATGTACTAAAATAATTCTGTCTTAAAATGTATATATAGGATTCTCTTTAGCCGCGAGTGGAACGACTTCTGCAGCCACGGGATTCACGTTTGGCTCGGGCACAACTGCTGTGCCCAGCACAGCAGCATTTTCTTTGAATCAAACTGCCGCAACAACGAGTTTGTCGAGTAGTCAAGCAGCATTGGGGACCACTACAACGTACGGAAATCCATTATTATCTTTATGTAACGTTCAATCAGTATTCTGCTATTTGTTAAATAAATGTTACAGTGTTACTTCGTCCTCTGGTACACTTCAGCCCGCGCCTATAACTTCGTTCGAGGAGTCGATCAACAAATGGACATTGGAATTAGAAGAGCAAGAGAAAGTATTTGTAAGTCAAGCTGAGAAAGTTAACGAGTGGGACAAATTACTTATAAGCAATGGAGAAAAAATCGTAGCACTTAATCAGGAAGTCGAGAGAGTGAAGGTAGAACAGCAGCAGTTGGAGCACGAATTAAATTATGTTGTAAGTAACTTATTTACAATGTGAATCCCGATCTTTTACTTAAAAATATTTAATTGTACGCAGGATGGTCAGCAAAAGGAATTACAAGATTGCTTAGTACCGTTAGAGAAGGAATTGGCATCGCTTTCGGCGTCTGACCCGGAAAGAGAATATACGTATCGTTTAGCAGAAGACCTCGACACACAGTTGAAACGGATGTCGGAGGATCTAAAGGAAATTATTGAACACTTGAATCAAGCTAATAGTACTCAAGATTCCAGCGATCCAATTGTGCAAATCGGCAAAATACTGAACGCGCATATGAATAGTTTACAATGGCTGGACCAACAAACAACGTTACTTAATCAAAAGATACAGCAGATCGATCAGATGCATCAAAACTTTAGACAAGAACATGAAAGAAGCTTCAGTTTAGCGTACAATTAATTATGTGTTATTTTTACATAAAAAGGATTGAAAGAAAACAAAAGGTCGTGTACAAAAAGTAAAAAATCTATATTAGATTAACATAAAGTAATTCATACAGCTATCGAGGGAAGGAAGTAATGTATTTTAAGATGATCCGCTAAATGTAAAAACAAATTAATCATTTTGTCTTGGAGTATGTTACATTTCACACCGTCGGGATGCACCACATCCCACGCCATGAACATACAGAATGTCTTAATATCAATAGTAACTGAAACTTTTTCTTCCCGATCCTGTTGACTACAACTCCAGACTTGCAAATTTTGGAAATGCGTTGATACCGTGGCACTGTCCGTCTCCACTTCCAACACAAACAATCCATTCTTATCGGCGCTTAATACTAATTGTGAGCTCATATTCTTCATCCGCTCTACAATGTGTTTTACTTGTTTGAGCTGAGGCATATCGACTGAAATCTAAAAGAAATTGTATTAAAATAAATTGCTCGGACCAGAGGAAAAATGAAGTACACACATCAAATTCCGGAATATTTGGAGCTTGGTGCTCAGGCCATTCTCGTCGAGGTATGACTCTGACAGGTACATCGTGCAAGCATTGCCTTGATTCTATGCTTAACGAAGCTAATTCGATTTCTAACGTGAGACACGGTTGTCGCTTGTTCGTTAATTTCATTTTCACGCTTTTCGCGGTCATCCGTAGAGAACCGAGAGATCTGGCCAGCATACTTGGGTCGAATTCCAAGTAGATCTCATTCTGCTCCTCGGTGACTCCATTCATCGTGTATTCGATAAAAAAATGAGTCTGGTTTAATTCCGCCCAGACCATCGACGTTCGATCGCCGCTGACACCGAAGCACAATTCGTTCGGAGATATACGCAAGGTACATTTTTTTGTTATTCGAGAGATAATGTTAACGATGTCTGGAATAAAATTTTGTGTCGATATTATATTGTATTTAAAAAAGGTTAGATCTCTACTTCTTTAACTTACTGGTAAAATCTCTCATTGCAACTACGTCGACCATTCTACATCTGAATTTCATCTTTGACAATTGTCCTATAAAACTGACAAAGAATAAATAGCTTCTTTAAAGATAACAGATTGTTTACGCGGGAAGAATATTTGCCGGTACTTGGCACATGACAGTTTGCTTCGTAATGATGTAATGATCATATGACATGACAGTTCTTGGTAACAATCATTTTATATACTATTCGACTACTACATTTCACTCGTGAAGAAATCCAATATTTTCACCACTTTAAACGACCTAAAAAATAACCTTTTAATGAAAAGGTAAAAAATTAGGCAAGTTTGAGACGGGAAAGTAGTGAAATCACAGCAAGAGTTGTAGTCAAGTTTGAAAAATTATGTACAAAAAGCAAACTTGCAGCACAATAGAGCAAAAGTACCNTACGATCCCCACGGCAGAGGTCACCAGCGTGAACGTTCCAAGAAATTTTCGCGCGAGAAAATAAGTCAGTGCGAGCACATGACCCATAACACAAGAACGTCAGATCGAAGTCTGCGCTGTCAAGTTTTGTGTGTAAACAGTACAGCAGCTCGTCGATGGATCGTGTCCTTTGACGTTCCGGGGGTTCGATCAAGAACATTAGTACATTGACACTCAGTCTTCGATCCTTCCTCTCCCTCCGAGGTTCCGAATCATTGTTTCTCAGCCGAGGGTGAGTTCGGCCATGTTGTCAAGTTCGACGACCGGCAGAAATTTATAGCAGTAAATCGCGGCTCATTAAACGGATGTTTGAATCTGGTGGCAGCGGAAGATGCGATCGACGATGTGGGTTAGAAGAAAGAAAAGGTAAGTCCTATCTTTTCCTCTCGCCGAAGAAACGCGAATTGTCTTGTTTCTCTTCGTTTACATTCCCTCTTGATAACAAGTATAGATTACTTGTATGTTACATCAGAGAACTGTGTCACGATCTTTTAAATAGATCAATTTCTTGATTAAAATTATCAATTCGATTTACAAGAGTTTACGAGTCTTGATTCGCATTCTGCCTCCCAATAGTCAATCCCAATGACAAATTTTGGGAACCTCGAACAGTAGAATAATAAATTTTGCAAAAAATTATTTATTTTAGTTTGATCGTTATGATTTCTTCGAACCCAATTTGATATTGTCGCGACGAGTACATGGAACTGATGGAACATCTGTATAGACTCTAAATCATTACTTATTCGTAAAAGTTTTGGATCATGGGAATATATGCAAATTCGAGGTAACAAGTTGTGTTACTGTATAGAAGAGTTGATTGTTCTCAGGAAACGCAATCGTGTTAATCGAGTATTTAAATGATTCGCGCGTATATTTTTCCCATTATCGAACGTCTAGCCAAGGCAGGTGGTAAAACACGTGGCATGCGTAGAGAGCATGCACCGGTCTCGTGTTTTTTCTCGTCTCCCTTCATCTTTTAGTCACCGTTCACGTTCCTCTCCTTCTAGCTTCCGCTTTTCGTCCTCCATCTCCGTTCCCCAACGCGAACAGTATTATACATATGCATACATACACATTCTGTCGTCGTATTACACGACACACTATACGTATAAGGAAAGCGCGATGCTCCAAGGTTCTCACCCTAGGTCACAAGATACATGCGTCGAAACGCGAAGAGCAGGCACATTTTTTCGCGATAGACGCGAATGCATATCGTCCAGGCGTGTAAAACGATCGTAGATGCAACGTTAATGAAATGACATCTCTTGAATCGATCGATTGACAAGAGTTCCCGACGATTTCGAGGTTGGCCAAAGTTTTTGCATCGATATCGTCTTTCCCATTCGCGGATCCGGTAACCCAGAAAGGTATAAGGTAACGGGGCGAGGTGCTCTTCTCGAAAGGGTCAGCTTTCTCTTTTCGAAAGGAAATATTCGAGAGAAACAATCGGGTGCGCGTACCCCATACCCATATTGGCGCTATGCATCTCACGAGAGATGCGTAACAAAATACATTTTCCGTTGAGGCACTCCTCGGACCCATGAAGGTAAGATAGGATCATCGCTGCCACGTTGTTTCTGTTTAATATATTTGACAAACAGAAATTTCATTTGGAGAATATCGAATATGTGTCGTACACTGTTAAAAATATCATTAAATTTAATGCACTTTTCATTGTCATTGAAAAATACATGAATATTGCTTAATGCATTTCTTCATCAAATTCAATGAAAAATTTTTAACAGTGCATAGCAAAGTTGTTCGAGACGCATAATTTATACGTCTCGTGAGTTCATCAAGAAGATTATCACAGGCGTCGCGCATCTGACCTGGAAATCCCTGATTAGCCGCAGATAAGCTTTTTATAAACTGCATACATATTCTCTTCCTTCCGACGTATCATCAGCTCCGGTCCCACTTCTCTATATTTGCTCTGGTGTAAAAGTAAAGCGACCGAGAACAGCCGTAAAAACCTACCGATAAATTCCTTCTTTAACGAGTCGTTCCTGGAAACTTGGCTTCGAATGGAACTCCGCGCTTGTTCAAACGTCCACGTTATTAACCCTTTAACGTCGAGTACCTGAATACCTCTTACGCAATCCTCTCTAACGATTCTTCATACGAATAAGAGAAATGAACATTCGCTTTGAAATTTCTTGGACATTTATCATTTATCGTTCGTTTCATAAATCATCGTTATTGGACTGTGAATTTTAATGGGAATTAAAGCTAATGCATATTACATAGCAGTTTCTTCGCTCATTTAAATATTACGATGTGCACTCGGCTTTCAATTAGAATATGTAATTTTTATGTACTGTGAACATGGAATCTTTCTATAAAATGAGAAAATCGAGGTCTGATCATTATCTGTTTCTCCCACATCGAAGATTATAATAATGAAACGACTTCCGTTCATTAATATTTCTCTCCTATTGCGGTCCAAGGGTTCGTACCCCTAAATTAAAGGTCCAGATGGTACGAATCCACCCCTGATTCATTTAGGTATTCGAGTGTTCGAGGATCTATATTACCCTCGGCTAATCCCCCTCGCCAAACTCATTTCGCCCATGCTGCATTTCATCGATCCGCGGCGGCAGCTTTGTTAACGATGCGTTTACACGCACGGGCTAAAAGTTTTGATCGATAACCTTTTACACCAGTCTATTTCCATGCCAATATTTCCTAAAGCACGATAAGGCTACTGTTTTATAAACAAAGAAACGAAAAACAATTAATATAAAAATGTTCATGGATTTTGTAAACTTTCTTCAGACGATTCAGCCTAGTATATGTAATTTGCATACGTAGATTTTATCAGAAGAGTTTCAATCAAATGGCGCTTAGACTCTTTTTCATATCTTAAACTCATTATTCGTCTTCGGCCGTCCTCCGACCGGCGATCGATCGGTACGAAAAGTGGGATTGTCAGGGCTCGTGATTTTGTAAACTTTCTTTAGACGATACAGCCTAGTGTACATAATTTGCATGCGTAGATTTTATCAGAAGAGTTTCAATCAAATGGCGCTTGGACTTTTTTTCATATCTTAAACTCATTACTCGTTTTAGGCCGTCCTCTGGCCACCGATCGATCGATCGGTGCGAAAAGTGGGATTGTTAGGGCTGGTGATTCGCAAAACGCTTAACGACGGACGGACGGACTCATCTCCGTTGATCCCGGCTTCCAGAGCGTGTAACGCCTCTACTTATCAATATTAACTCGCCCGTTGGGAGATAGAGTGACGTCAACCCACGGACCCGGTGTCCCGCATGGCAACTGCCGAGCCGAGGCGTGTTTCAGACAGGACGCAAGGACAAACAGACGCCGCGCACGCGGTGCGTTCAGGAACACGCCGTGCCGTATCGTGTGCTTTAACGCGCACAAACGCGTGCATATACACGTATTTAAGTACACGGTCTCGCGCGCACAGCCCTCGTGCTCTCGGTTTGCCGCTCCTTTCACGCATCCCTCCTACTCGCCGTCTTCGACGCCACCTCCCCTCTTCGTTCTTTTCTTTACACCTTTTGTAAACTCTTCCTCCTTTTTTCGAGAGCGTTTTCTTTCAATCTCATTTCCGCCCGCCGTTCTCTTTTTCACCTTTTTCGATAGGTTCTGCATCTTTTTTGCACCCGGCTAATTTTTTCACGTGCCCGAACCGCGTATGTACTCTAATCGTTCCCGAGTGAACGTCCACCTGATCATTTATATCGATCTCATTTCATTAGTTCACTTCGACGAGAGAGAGCACCCTTTCAGTACTTTATAAAAAAATTTTTCAATTTTCTGCACGCGTCATTTCATTCCTCTCCGCGTACAACTTTCGTCTTCTCCTATGGCGTCTTCTCCCTTCCTGTGCATGTTACAAGCGTGCTTGCATATTCCTTTTCTGTTTCCCTTTGCGAAGGGTACGTCGGTGAACGGCGAGCATCATTGCCGGGTGAAAGAGACGCGGAGGGTTCGCCTGGTCTCGTCTCGTCTCGTCTCGTTCCTATGTACGCGGACAGCTGTCTTCTATTTGTCTTCCCTCGTACCACGAGTGATCCCGTCCGTCGCAGACAGTGTCGTTGCGAATCGCTCTGAAACGGTGCGAGTCCGTGGCAGGATGCTCTTTAATCTCGTCGACGAACTGATAAAAATGTCTGACATTCGCACGTGTCATCGTTACGATACGGCACCTAGTATAGTGTACGAATTCATTTCACTTTATTTCATTGACGTTATGGGCGATTTTGGTAGTTAGAATTTACTTTGCGTATGTGCATTGAAATTTGTATCGATTTGTTATAATTATCGCTGAATGACATTCGCATGTGTCATCGTTATGATATGGCGCCTGGCACGGCGTACGAATTCATTTCGCTTCATTTTATTGACGTTGTGGGCAATTTCGGTACACTGTTAAAAATATCAGTAAATTTAATGCACTTTTCATGAAAAATAATACATTAAATTTAAGTTCCTCGTACATTAAACACATGTCAATACAAATTTATTATAAATTTAATGAACTTTGAGAAAATTTATTGAATTTTGAAGAAAATTTATTGAACTTTGAGAAAATTTATTGAACTTTGAGAAAATTCATTGAATTATGAAGAAAATTTAATGTAGCGTTCATGAAAATTATTGTTCCGCAATGAATACTTGATAAAATCTTTCATCAAATTTAATAAAAAAATACATGAAGTAATATTCATGTATTTTTTATTAAATTGAATGAAACATTTTTAACAGTGTAGTTAGAATTTACTTTGCACATGTACATTGAAATTTGTATAGATTTATTATAATTATCGCAAATGGTTCGGGGTATTCGACGTGAACTGTAACACTCACATTAATATTTCAACGTTATCTGCTCTCCACTTTTTCTCCCAACTTTCGAATAATGTTGCAGGGCGTGAACTAAAAAAATGTTGACTAGTACAATAAGTACATGGTTCCCGTTTGAGATCGTTTTTTGCCTTTTAGCAGCTTCTGATAAGGTCAATATTTATGGAGTTACGCGTGTGGCTCCAGTTACATACGACCACCCTCCCATAGATTCATTCCTAAAATGCTTTTTGCAGCCGGCAGCTTCGAATCGGTAATCGACTCCATTAACTTAGACACGTGTATCTTAATTCGATGATCGAAACCCCGAGGGATATCCGCGGCGGCAATCGACTTAATTAAACGACAGGATAAAACTGAATCACATCGTTGAACTATTATCTTCAACGGGAATCGTTTATGAAGTTATCCGTGCTACATCAGCGAATTCCGCGAGCCTCCCTGATAAAANCTTTGAGAAAATTCATTGAATTATGAAGAAAATTTAATGTAGCGTTCATGAAAATTATTGTTCCGCAATGAATACTTGATAAAATCTTTCATCAAATTTAATAAAAAAATACATGAAGTAATATTCATGTATTTTTTATTAAATTGAATGAAACATTTTTAACAGTGTAGTTAGAATTTACTTTGCACATGTACATTGAAATTTGTATAGATTTATTATAATTATCGCAAATGGTTCGGGGTATTCGACGTGAACTGTAACACTCACATTAATATTTCAACGTTATCTGCTCTCCACTTTTTCTCCCAACTTTCGAATAATGTTGCAGGGCGTGAACTAAAAAAATGTTGACTAGTACAATAAGTACATGGTTCCCGTTTGAGATCGTTTTTTGCCTTTTAGCAGCTTCTGATAAGGTCAATATTTATGGAGTTACGCGTGTGGCTCCAGTTACATACGACCACCCTCCCATAGATTCATTCCTAAAATGCTTTTTGCAGCCGGCAGCTTCGAATCGGTAATCGACTCCATTAACTTAGACACGTGTATCTTAATTCGATGATCGAAACCCCGAGGGATATCCGCGGCGGCAATCGACTTAATTAAACGACAGGATAAAACTGAATCACATCGTTGAACTATTATCATCAACGGGAATCGTTTGTGAAGTTATCCGTGCTACATCAGCGAATTCCGCGAGCCTCCCTGATAAAAACCAGACCTTGACGCCGGGGTTCGTGGACCCGGAGAAAAATCCGATACAGGAAGAGCGTAATTCATGCCCGGTTTTTTGGCAAGTACCGCAATGCGGTCGGTAACTCGCGGTTTCCGAAATGTGCCGCGTTAAATGCAAGCGAAATTACAGACTGCCCCCCGAGTTCGTTGCGTCGAATACCAACAGCTACGCGGCCCGGCGGTTCTCAGTCGCCCCCGGGTGACTTTTCCAAGGTTGGACACGGGGCCAGCTCGAGGCGAGTCGAATGAGAACCCGGAAGGCGGATTCTCCGCGCACTTCAAAGGGAAAAACCTGTCTGCATCGACGAAACGACCTGCATCCATTCTCAGGCGCACCGCCGCGGCCGGGCCTCTCTCCGCCGACGTACATATACGGCGCGGCGTCTGCAGGTCCCGTTCGAGGAATTTCATGCCGCGTAGACGCTTAATTTGTCTTGGCAACTACGTCTAGCCCGTAATACTATTTGACGACAGCTTATCATTTATTTTCGTGGCATTCCCGCCGGGCCCCGGAGCGACACGAGAGGCACTTAATTCCGTTCCGACCCTCTCTTCAAAGGAAGGCTTTGGTAAACGGAACTTACATAATACGCGAGTTCGAATTTTTTTATATCTGTTGTTCACCTGTTTTCTTGAAATTCGCATCCTCGCGAGAGGACGGCGAATCGCTGCAGAGGTCTTGCACGCCATCGGAGGGAAGAAGGGTGTCTCTCCTCCGTTACAGATCACGCGAGCAAAGATTGTCTGCATACAGCGAGAAGAAGAAGAATCGTCCTTTGGTGCCGCTTATTATTATGATTCCTAGTCAAAGGATATTACGCCATATGGTGCGAGCGCAGTACCAGCAAGGAACTGTGTAATCTGTGCCGGACAATATCGCTGATTCAGACGGCAGGGGGAAAAAATGAAAGATTCCGGCATAATTTTTCGCGCTTCCCAAGCTACGCGTATGAATGGTAATTCTTCCTTTTTTCATTCGGGGTAAATCTTTATTCTGGCTCGGGCTCTCCGCTGGGTCTCAGGACCGGGCCCGAAAAGAATTTCGTGACCTGTTCCACGAGCAACGCATTCATTTCCATATTCTATGTATTTAGTGTTTACGTCTACTCCGTATCCGGTCGTCCGCTCCTGAATAGCCGACAAAGCCCGGCAAACTGGTAAATGAACTAGACGTTTGATATTGAACTCGCCGTTAACTCTTTTTCATTTAATACGGCACAATACACCGTTACGGCAGCGAATAATTGAACAAGAGAATAAAGGAGGAAAAAATGATATCTCGTTGAAGTTACCGACGAGAGAGCCACGGCTCGGGAGTATGTTAAAAACCTGCATATACACCCGGACAAAGTATACCATTAGGACCTGTTTCTATGCAACAAAGTAAACGACTATTCTGCTTATCAATTTAACCAAATCGTCCGCGACAAGTCGGATAAATTGAATTACCATATCACAGCGTCTGCATTAATTACCTGGACGACGGCTGGGCCTCCTCTTCGCCTGCAATTATAATATAATATTGATTAATCGATGAGGGCAGTATCGGTTATCTATCGCTCGCTATTATTCGCCGATGGGTGGCGATGCGGTACCGATCGCGATTCTGGTGCATTTAAATCCGAGGTGCAAAGGGGATCGACATCGACTTCGCGCGGGCCGGTTTTTATTGTTGGCCCGCGTTTCGAGGGTCGATCGGTTCTCAGAAGGCAACGTCGAAATACCGCGAGCGAGGCCTTGCAGAGACTTAAATTCCGGATCCCTACCACTCGCGTTTCTTCGCCTCTCTCGCATCCTTCCTTCTCTTCCGTGTCCCCGACCAGCTCCTCCGTTCGTTCTCTTCGTCTCCCCGCCACGGTTCGTTTCTTCTTCTTGTTACGCTTCGGCCTTTTCTGTTTCGCTTTCCTGGACGTTAAAGCTGGTCCACACCGACTTTTAGACGTTCGCGTATTTAAATCTCGATTGGGAGGCTGCATCGTGCGCGACCTCGACTCCAGAGAGAAATCGAGCGGATCCGAATCTGATAGTGGGTGAAGGCACGATGCATTGAATTCCTGCTCGGCGGCTTGAAAAAATTTTCTCTCGGCCCATCCACACCCTTCGCTTACATAATACGTACTCGGGACACCCGTGACGTCGCCACCGTGTCGTTACGTATTTACGGTGATCAACGTCGATGAATGTAATTATCGTGCATCACGTTTCAAAATTACATGATTCCAGACCGAGGGATTTAAATACATAAATCTTACCACGCACTTCGTCTCTCAATTACATGTCGTTACACGTACGATGTTTCAAAACGACTGCACGAGTTACAGGAAACAAGATTATTCCACAAATCGGTAATACTGAAAATTGCCTTGAAAGGAAGCTTTAATGAATAAATCTCATTCTCCATTTCGGAGTGTTAAGATGATTCTACGAATTAAACCTTCATTATCCAGCGCGGTTGCAAAGAAAATAATCGAAACCAAAGTGCCGGTCACGAACGTGTATTCCGTACGAGAGTACCGCGAGTCTGTTTACGAATATACACGTACACGTGTTCGACGGAGTTCCAGCTACAGACTCCACGGTGGGAAAGTATTCGCGAACGCACCCCGAGGCGTGCACCGAGCAAAAGGTATATTCACCGGGATTAAAGTACGTTCTCACAGGCAACGCGAGATCTCCCTTTTGTTTTTCTACATTACCTCGCTTATTTGCTCAAGGTCGCCCTACAAGGTTTTTATCCGTAGACCCAGACGAGATGGTCCGTCTGCGAAGTGGACTTACGGACGAGGGGGTGGACTCCCGGGGGCGAAAGGAAAAAACAGGGCCCACCTCCGGGTTCGAGAAACGAGAAAGTTCNGGAGCGAGATGGTCCGTCCGCGAAGTGGACTTACGGACGAGGGGGTGGACTCCCGGGGACGAAAGGAAAAAACAGGGCCCACCTCCGGGTTCGAGAAACGAGAAAGTTCTGCTACGTCCGACGTGGTCATGTTCAACTTCTGCATACACGAAATAATGCGTTTGTTGAATCAAAACACGTGGAATCGTGTGTTATGAAAAGTTCTTTAATGATTGTACAAGTGTTTCCTTCCCGGAGACGTTCTTCGACGATTAAAGGGAAACATTATAAATTTTGTGTGCCGAAGGAGAAGAATTTCTTAAGAACGAGAGTTTTAAAGCTTTTCATGTGGCTTCAGTGCGCTTTCCTTTTTCCGCGGCTTTAAATAAGGCTGAACGCAGAGGGGGGCGCGTGAACCTAAGAACGCACACAAACGTGAACCACCACGAGTGCACGCACACCCAAAGGGTCGGTCGGCGTTTGATCGCGCCCTCCACAGTACATCTCTTCTGTCCTTTCCCGTTCTGGCCGGCGAACAGAGACGGGCGACGGGTACCTTTCCCCTCTACGTGCCAACAGGCCTAGCACGAGAGAGCATGTTAGGGACAGGCAGGCACCGGCAGACCGTCGGGAAACCATTCGCGTCCGAGTGTCCTCAGTTGAAATCCGAACGGCGACCGGTCGAGACGTTCCCGCGACATTGCTCAACTTTGGGCGCGCGTCGCGACAGTAACACAATCCGTCACGACGACTCTCGTTGAGGAATCCGCGTTATGGACAACCAGGTCAGTGGTGGATCGAGGAACGACCGACGTGAAAAACGCTTGTAGGGTGCCGCGTTCGGTTTCCTGTGCGTCGTGCTTTCCTTCCTGAGTTCGGTCCGCGGCCCGGCGACATCGTTTTCTCTCTTCGCTTTTTGCCCTGTCGCGACGCGTGCACCCAAACAATCCCTCAAATCGGTAAATTCATTCCGCGAAATCCTTCGAATAACTAAAACGAGACAGGCTTTACCGCGCGAGCGACGATACGAGACAGAGGAGTGCGCTGTTTCATCGAGAAACGAAGGAGAGATCGGGGAAGTGTGACGGAGAGAGGGGTTCGCTGTTCTTATGTTTTTGCCCGAGATTCATCGGGTCGAATATTGTTGAACTGGGACGCGTCGTCGACGGACCGGTGCCCTGTCGTACGCTAAGGACACACGATCATGTTTTTCGCGAGTGTCGGGCGAATTGTTTGACGGTGCCGCGAATCCGAATATATTCGTCGGGGGAAAACATTTAAAGAAAGCAGAATGGTTTCCAGTGTTGGTCCGACCTAAAGAATTTCGAGGAGAGACAAAGAGAAGAGAGAGCGCCGAGAGGCTGCGGTGTTCTCGGGTCCGGATCCGCCGAGACACCATTCAAGACTCCCCGACCGCGAGAGTTTTCTTGGAAGCCTAGCCAGAGAATGGATATGGATGCAGTGTCGAACGGGCTGCTCGCGCCAGGGAAGATCGTGGATATTACTACCTACCACTCTTCTTTTTATTCCCCGCCACCCACCGAGGCGTAAGTAACATGCACACGTACACACGTATCTTCACTGATTTATGCGAATACTGACGTGTTTATCTTGATCACGTGCTCGCACGTTTAATCTAACATTTCCTGCGTTACCGTAAACCGTGAAACGAGGAACTCGTTAGGAATCAGATTATAGAACAATGCGGTTTTTATACACGAATCATCGTAAGAGACTAATTTAATAGTAATTTTTCATCTCGAGCAATTTAATCGGAGTATATGTACAGATACGATAAGCGCAGCAAGTCATTAGCAGATCCCATTACAACATTATTGCTTATTTATTGCCAACGAGCCTTGACACTATCTCGTGCAGATTGTCAGCGCAACGAGGCCACGACGTTCGTATGTTTTCGTCGAAACAAATGCACGTAGCCGACAATCGGCTGGTACACCCGCAGGCGGTTCGACAACATCTCATAACAAGCAACGGAAGTCCCAGTTATTATTCCCGGTGTATATATCAAAGGATGCGGCGTTATCACGGGATAGATTGTAACACCAGCTCTCGTTTCTTATATTCGAATAAGTTTACATTTGTGTTTCATAGTTCAAGTAGCATTACGAGTAGAAGCCGTGCGGAAACAATGTTGCTTTTGCACGGNCAAACACCCGCAGGCGGTTCGACAACATCTCATAACAAGCAACGGAAGTCCCAGTTATTATTCCCGGTGTATATATCAAAGGATGCGGCGTTATCACGGGATAGATTGTAACACCAGCTCTCGTTTCTTATATTCGAATAAGTTTACATTTGTGTTTCATAGTTCAAGTAGCATTACGAGTAGAAGCCGTGCGGAAACAATGTTGCTTTTGCACGGGATTGATTTAAAATGGACAATTTTGTGCGATTCGTGCGAAATCTTTTGTGGTGGAACTCGTTCGAAAAGATTTTTGAGAGCCGGTCCCCGCTCGCCACTTCCACAATCGGGAGAGAGACGGCCGGCGTTTTCGGAAAGTCACCCAGTGGGTTATGGTCGAAGGGAAGGAGAAGAGACAAACGCTTCGGCGGGCAGAGAAGAAAAGCAGTAGACATCTTGGGAGGAACCTTCGTCTATCCCCTGGGTTGTTGCCTAGCAGATATCCCGCTTTAAGCCCGTTTATCGCCGGGAGGCCAGAAGGGAAAAAGACCGGGCCCGAAGATACGGGGCCCGTGTCTGCTCTGCCTTGCGCGCGCGCGCTTTTCTACACCGGGGTCTACTCGTTCTCTCGGCTAAAGGAGATTTAAACCCGGTTCCAGATCGAACCCGTTGAGAATTCTCCGGTCGTTTATTTCGTTTGCCGGCGGCGGACAAGTCTGCGTCTTCGTCCTTTAACCGGGGGCCCCGGCGTATTAACTATTTTCTGAATCGGCTCAATAGCCAACCCTGACCGCCTTTTCAGCACGTGTACCTCGCCGTTCCTACGTCAAACAAACGTTCGCCGAGACCTGCGTCCATTATTGCAATGGAATCGTACATCGAACGAGGAATTAATATTCGCCGACAAAAAATGGTTACTTAATCCGAGGAATTCGATACCTGGGGGACCCGGGCTGCTGGGCGCGCGGCACGAAATGTGGGCTGGAAAAAAGTCAAGTTAAACGTTGTATCTGGTAAATCGAGATTCCGGGCCTGTTGGAAACGCGAAATCATCGTTTTGAAACGGGAGGAGAGAAAAAAGGGAGTCGAGGCGATTGAAGGATCTCGCACAAAGGCTCGTTGAATTTTCAAGTGTTCGCACTTAGGCGCGAGAGGCCGTAAGTCGCTATCTCGGAACGAGAGACGAAAACACATAGTAGATCGCGTGCGAGAGAGAGAGATGTAGTTTTGGTATGAACGGGAATCCATGTGTCAGCAGAGCACATGGAGATAAACGGGACGTGTTCTAACGGCGACTTTTGTCCGCGAACCGCCCTGTGTATTTCATGGAAATCCGTCTCCTGATCTTGGACACCGTGTTATTCTCTTTCTGGAGGCAGGATGCTACTTGCACAGGTAGAATAGGACAGGAAACACGTGATTGGGTTTCTTAGCCACGTCTCGGATTCATGGTTCGCAGGGGGAGTGGTATCTCGCTAGAGAGGAGAATTCGCGAATAGGAAAATGCATTCACGCGTTTGGAATAGGGAAATATTTGTCGAAGGTCATCGTCTTTTTTTACAACATATTATCATACAAAATATTTGCGCTTGATGACATTGTTTCAATGAAATTTCTGATTCTGACGCACGAGCGTGACGAAGTCGTAAAGCGTGTATAATTACCGAGTGCGTTAACATCGCGTGTGGTCGTTCTTTTTCTTGACCGCCGCGTGAGGTTGCATGCACGCAGGGTGCAAAATAAACTTAGAACGCGATCCGCGGGATCGATCTAATTTTAGAGCGAATTCACGGGAACTCGCAGGCGAATCTCTCGGGCTATCTTCTCACGTTGTCCGAATATTCGTCGGATCGCGACGGTCATTTAAATTCGTAACGGAGATGTACCCTCTTAGACAACAATTAAATAACCGTTTAAGCAGCTGCGCTTCTTTTAAAGGCTTTGCCCGGATAATAATATCGTGAAGCGACGAGAAGGAGTGGATAGAGCAAGACAGAAGGGAAGATAGAAGAAGACCTGAAAAGACGTCGAGTAACAAATTTCTCGAAGGGATTCCAGTTCTTCCGACGAGATTCGCGACCGGGCCCCTTGAGGAAGTCCCCTCCGGTAAAAAAAGAGGAACGACCTTTCTGCGTCTCGTCCTCTCTCTCTCTCTCTCTCTCTCCCGTCTACTTAGCAGCCCGTTCTCTTTTCTCCTTATTCGTATCATTATTTTCGACGTCGGGCTCGTTCGAGGGTCGACGCCGGCGTCGATCGTCGGTAGGGTACGTAACACACAAGAGCGAGCCTGATTTCCAGCATCTGCTCCAGTCAAGAAAGGCCGCAGTCTGGAACGACTTTGGGCCAAGCAGAGAGCCTTTGCATGCGTCTCCGATGCCTTCTTGCGTTCTATTGACTCTCCCGAGAGCGCCGGAGCATATGTTTTCGAATTGTTCTCGGGACTCGGGGGACGGCCAAATGATAGACCGTCGCCGGTCTCGTTCGCCGCGCCTCGCCGGTGACATAATGAATTCTAATCATCTGCCCACGAGCCGATCACACAAACCCAGCCGTTCCATATATTTATTCAGTCGATTTCTAATCGAACGCCAACAAAGTGGGAGCGCGCCGTCAGATTTTATCACGGTTACTCGCAGCTTTGTCACTAATTGACGGCGTTGATCGACGACCGCGTGAAATTCCGAGACCCGACCAGATGTGCCGGGCGCATCGGCCGCCGAGACAGTGGCGTAGGGCAGATAGACATCGGGACGACGGGATATATCGGGGGGGACCCTCTAATCAGCCGGCATTAGCAAGGTGCGCGCACGGGGATCACCTCGTTGATTCTCTCGCGGCGCGACTCAGCCTCGCTCGATTCCCACGGTGGAATTAAAGATTCACGAGGAGAAAATACTCATCGCACTTGTCATGGGAACGAGCACCGGGTGGCTCGTCGCTCGATTTACAATTGGTCGCCTCGCGGCGGGGTGAGGCGTGGTGCCACGACGCGCACCTCCAGAGACGAGGGGGATGAACCTCGCTAGCCGAGGGGCTTCCCCCCGGTTTTTTTTTTTTTTTTCTCTTTTTAATGCCACCGCGTCACGTAGGGCCACGGGAATTTCCCTCGGTTCTACCTTGCCACGCGTACCTACCGTGCGAGCCAGGAGTACTGACATATGCGCGGCACGGGGTTGGGTTAGTCGGTCACATCCCGAGTGTAGGACGTCGGACAGGAAGACCGTCGCGTAAATTCAAATTTTTATTTACTCATTAAACAAATTCACGTCGCATTTACCATTTCTCGATTATCTCGATTTACGATTCTCCGTTAGTTTTATACACGGCGGAGGATATAAACCGTGCGGAGAGGGACGTAAATTCGCGTTTTATAGCACGGGGGGGGACAATTTAACGATTGGGAGGAATCGCGCAGGAAGCAGGAAACGTAAAATCCGCGTGCACACCTATTCGGATTGGTGGAAGACGTCGATCGAACACGTGCATCCCTTGCATACACGTGCATCCACATGCATGCGTCATAAGAGCGGGTGCGTATGCTCTCGGGGAGCGTTCTATTGGGGGGAAGTTTGGCAGTGCGAGGGCATCGAGGCAGGTGGTAGCCAGATGTCTCTCGTAAGGACTTCTACCCTGATGTCGTTGCCTACTCGTTTTAGCTCTTACGTATGTATGGTACGTACAATACAAGCTTGTATGGGTGGGTATATACCTATCCCTGTGCCACCCTATGCCGCTCGTACAAATGGGGAACGCGTTCGGACTTGCGTAGAAATTTATCTTTCGGGTGCATATACATAATCTGGCTCCCCTCCACGAGATGACTCACTCCATAGTTAGTAAAGATAATATTATCTCTTAAATAGCAAAATTTAATTTTATACAGTTAGTATAAAATGTAAATGTTTATTTTAGTGTCGGATGAACAAAAATGCCTGTGTGGGTCTGGCATCGGTGAAGTTGAAGAAGTGTCGGGGTTTTGAAGATTTAACAACAGTCGTCTAATTGGGTCGGTGGAATTTTTATGGCGCAATTGGAAATCAAATAACAGGCTTTCCGGTGAACCAGCGCGATAACCGTCATCATTTCTCTCTTTCTCTTTCTAAACGTGTTACCGAGTAGTAAAGGCAGCCATTAAGCCCGACCCATAGCCGCTAACTAGTGGAATAGGTAAAGGTGTGCTCGAACTTCTCCCAGCATTCTTTTCTTCGAGTTCGAATAAAATTCTCGTCCGAGTATCGTTTCATTAGAATTTACAATGCCAGTAAAAATTTGCCAACTGCAAATCTGACGCTCGATTACAAAACGCGGTATAATTAGAATTCAGCGATTGTTATCTATTAATTTATTATTCTAATTTGATGTCTCGTCGAATTTCTCGGCGGGCCTCCGAAGCAGAATGTGAATTCCGATACGCGTCGGCCTTGATCTTGACTCGTCTCCCACATCTCCCTTGCTTATGCCTCGCCTTCGCCCGATCTTCTTTTTTTATCACCTTGACGCGGTCGAGACGGATTCCCGTAATACCATTCATGAATCGGGCGACCGCAAGTCTAAAGCCTTGTTCAGACCGACAATGGGAGACATTCATTACCTGCAAGCATATGCCCGCCGATAAAGATTATCTGTGGTTTCTCAGAAACGATCTGTAAACCCCCTATCGGATATTAATATACAGATCGACGATAAATATTTAAAAAATATTTTCGAGGATCGATCTTCTTTCGGTTTGAACGGTGCTTAAGAGCCCACGGCTCATTGAGTAACTCCTCGGGTGTGATCACCTCTCTCGCTCGATGTCTTTTACCAACGTAACTCTATTATGTCACGGCATTATCCACGGATTACGGCGCCTCGACTGCTCCTAAAGATTTTCCATGAATCATCGTAGTACTACATCTTACGGTTAATACTGTGGCAATCGAGGAAGTCGAAAGCAAAAAAAGACTTCTGCCTCGTTTACTAACTTCAAAAACAATTAATCCATTTCGGTCATATGTAATTAAGAGGATCGAAGGTTTCGAAACGGAGCGACTCTAATTATAACGAAGTGCATTAACCTACTTGAAATGCGTAACGCACTAAATGCGGACCAGGTGATTAAATAAGAATGCAGGGAAGAAGAAGAAGAAGGGACGGAGGATGCATTAAGATGCCGGGGATCTAAAAGTAGACGCGTAATTTGTCACGGTCACCTGTCCCGGTGATGATAGAGCAACGCGGTCATAGGATCCCGTAAGAACGGCCGCGCGGTGCACCGGTCTACTTGGAAATTCCGCATATCTTACCAGGGCGTTCCCTTTCGTCGGTGGTTCGACCGCGGCACGAGTTGGCTTTTTAAACGCACAAATTGAGGAACACGAGGCGAGGCGCATCGTGGCCGACTCTCCTCTCCTCAAGTGGCGAGGGGGTGGGTCGTGGGGGTATAGCAGCTGACGGCGAACACAGGGACCAATGGATCCCGCTGCACCTGGTCTCTAACTTTGGTGGATCGACGACAGAATCAATTGTGTGCCGGGCGAACGGCGCGGCGGCGGCGTAGCACGCGACCGAACGGGGCTTAACCCGGACGATAACAGTTGCATTGACCCTTACACCTCACCCACACACGGGCACACGTCTGCCGCACGCATCGGGGTATGCGTGCACGATAGACACTGAATGGAATTGCGCATCAATAGAAGAGAGTTCATAATGCGATTCATTAAACGTCTCGTGACTCGATTACATCAATCGGATTGAGTTTATTCAAAAATCGGTTGGACGTCGACGACGCTTCGGAGATAACGCGGAGTCTGTCTATTTGACAAACGACTTCCTCTGTGTCTAGACTGAGGACCATGTTCATTGACGGGTTTTTATATCTATGTACAAAGCGAGTTAAAAATAGAACGTGTACATCAAAGATTAGAAGTGTCGCTAGGATAAGGAATGATTTTCATAAATTCGAAGATCAAGATTTGAAAAATCGGGTAATTAAGATTGACTTTTCTTGGAGGAATTCGAATCCAGTGACTCTCAATCCCGGGAGATAAAACTATTCTCAATTACAAGAGGTTCTCACGGAACAACTACACTGAGAAAAACGAAGCCCCAAAAATCTAGCAATGTTTATTGTATATTTAAGTAAAAATTACCATATTTGAATAGTAATTTTAAAACATATTTGGATTTAATTAATGATTACTAAACTTTAAGGAAAAATTCGTATGTACGCTTAGTATAATTTTTACTTATTGAACTCAAAGGAAATTACCGAATTATGTAATAAAATCTTTCATCTATATACGAAATAATATGAATCGCGTGTAGTAATATAAAGTAAAGTAATATAAGGAAAATGTAGAAACTGAATATCAGAAATCACTAACCGGAGATACTAAAAATTAGTAACTGTGGATAGAAATTATTATTACTGTGTAGAAGTAGAAATTACTATATAGATTTATAATAAATACAAAACGAACGTATTTAGTACTCAAAGAAAGTATTCTTTTGGTACTATATTTCAATTTTTGCTAATCGTCAGACCATCGTTTTCTCAGTGTAAGATTGCCTTTTCTTTGAGGAATTGTAATCCAGTGACTCTCATATCGATTCTCCCAGGGAGATAAACCTATTCTCAATTACAAGAGATTCTCACGGAACGACTAGTTACGCTTTGAATATGTTACTCTCCTCTTTTTATATCGTGGAGGATGGAAATGTTTCTTGATCAGAGCCGATGATACGATCTCGAGAGGATGCATAAGTACAGGCGCAGCGGGCAGTAAAGGGCGTCGTGGGTCTGGCGTCTGGTTTTCCCGACAAACCATGACCATGGGACACACACGGTGGACAGCGCGCTCGAGAAGGGACATCGGCTGGTACGCGAGCCGCGCAATGACCTTATTGTTGCGTGACGGGCAACATGCGGACGGAAGGAAGGAAGGAAGGAAAGTATAAGGAGGAAAAAAAGGGAAGACTGCCTCGTGCGTTAGGGTCGCCGGTTGCGAAAGGAGGGATACCGAAGGGGGATATACGACGATGAACGGGGCAGACAAGAAGGCAAGACGTGGACGAGGCGAGGAAGTGGTCGAGAAGAGGGGAAAGTTCGGAACTTCGGCAGATGTCCATAGACGCGACGTGCGTGGCCGCGATGGGTTCCCTTTTCCTCTCCCTTTCTCACGAGACGCTTGATTTTCGTCGTGAAACTCGTCAATTCGTCGAGGGGAACGAACGCGTTAATCGCGGATCGCGCGGAAATAATATCGTTCAATGAATACCTTCGTTAACCCTCTTCCTGTCGCACCCAGGTATTTATTGTCCACAGTCACGGAGATTTACCCGGTAACCCCGGTTACGTCGCGTGTTTGACGAATCGACCGGCGAAAATAGTCGGCCAGTCGCTAGAACTGCCAATATTTCATGGTACACGTGTTAAATTAGAAACACGTTGACGAACACTAAAAAAAACTACGGGTTTCAGCGTTTTACTGTCGTTGGGACGGTTTTACGACGGCCGGTGGTTTGGGACAAGCTCGGGTCAAAACACGTGCGAAATTCTAAGACCCTTTCTACCTGTCTCTTCAAACACGGAACGTGACTTTTACCGGCTTTCGTTTTATTGGCAATTTTTAAGAGAATAGTTGTTATCGAATTTACGCCGGCCTTAAGTCATACGACATTCGGAGTCCTAGACAAAGGGGGCAGCTGTTCCGCAGCACCTGCTTACGTCGCCGGGTTTCAAGTAAACGCTAAGTACAAACCAAGAGTTTGTTCATTCATTCGACTTCTCGTCGTCGAGGTTGAGCCCAGTCGATTGGAAATTTCGACCGGACGTCCTCGACCTCCGGTAATAAAGTATTCCAGTTAGGAAGGCTTAGCGACCGATACCTCGAGTTCGCGTGACGCTCCGTTCAACTCAGGGGGAGGAGAAGAGGTCTTGACTCTCACATCCTTAAAAAAGCCCTTCGAATTTGTATTGTTGCCATTGGGTATGCAAAAAACCGCAGGACTGTAATACCTACAATGTATAAAAACTGTGCAACGGGTTCATTCTTCGGAGTATAATTTCGGTTCACTGTGTTAGTTAGACAGTCGAGTCAGGAAATTTCAATTAGTCTTCTGTCCAACCGGAAGTAGCAGGCATCGAGGTGAGAGGCTAGAAAGATATAAGATCCGACGTGATCCGGTAGCGTATTACCCTCCCCTTTCCTGTGTCACCGCCACTTATCCCTATCTTCTGTTTGCGCTCTCATTCGCGCCCAGCCCTCTCGCGTGCTCTCTTTTTTATGATACCCTATTTCTCCGTCTGTTTCCTCTCTTCCTCCCCCGTCGTTTCGTTCCTCGAGTCGCTCCTTCCTTCGCACTCTCCTTGCCCTGCAATTTACTCCACACATGGAGTTGCCACCCTAAATTGATTAATGACTGTCTCGGGTCGTTTCGCGTCGTCTCTTGTCTCCATCGCTATTGTTGTCACGCGTTCGCTAGAATCATGACGATTTTATCACGTGTTCCACACCCGTCCACGTGCCTTTTTTATACTTATCGCTCCCGCATCTTCCTCCAGTTTTCCNTGTGTTTGACGAATCGACCGGCGAGAATAGACACAGCTCGGTCGGCCAGTCGCTAGAACTGCCAATATTTCATGGTACACGTGTTAAATTAGAAACACGTTGACGAACACTAAAAAAAACGATAGGTTTCAGCGTTTTACTGTCGTTGGGACGGTTTTACGACGGCCGGTGGTTTGGGACAAGCTCGGGTCAAAACACGTGCGAAATTCTAAGACCCTTTCTACCTGTCTCTTCAAACACGGAACGTGACTTTTACCGGCTTTCGTTTTATTGGCAATTTTTAAGAGAATAGTTGTTATCGAATTTACGCCGGCCTTAAGTCATACGACATTCGGAGTCCTAGACAAAGGGGGCAGCTGTTCCGCAGCACCTGCTTACGTCGCCGGGTTTCAAGTAAACGCTAAGTACAAACCAAGAGTTTGTTCATTCATTCGACTTCTCGTCGTCGAGGTTGAGCCCAGTCGATTGGAAATTTCGACCGGACGTCCTCGACCTCCGGTAATAAAGTATTCCAGTTAGGAAGGCTTAGCGACCGATACCTCGAGTTCGCGTGACGCTCCGTTCAACTCAGGGGGAGGAGAAGAGGTCTTGACTCTCACATCCTTAAAAAAGCCCTTCGAATTTGTATTGTTGCCATTGGGTATGCAAAAAACCGCAGGACTGTAATACCTACAATGTATAAAAACTGTGCAACGGGTTCATTCTTCGGAGTATAATTAAGCTTCACTGTGTTAGACAGTCGAGTCAGGAAATTTCAATTAGTCTTCTGTCCAACCGGAAGTAGCAGGCATCGAGGTAAGAGGCTAGAAAGATATAAGATCCGACGTGATCCGGTAGCGTATTACCCTCCCCTTTCCTGTGTCACCGCCACTTATCCCTATCTTCTGTTTGCGCTCTCATTCGCGCCCAGCCCTCTCGCGTGCTCTCTTTTTTATGATACCCTATTTCTCCGTCTGTTTCCTCTCTTCCTCCCCCGTCGTTTCGTTCCTCGAGTCGCTCCTTCCTTCGCACTCTCCTTGCCCTGCAATTTACTCCACACATGGAGTTGCCACCCTAAATTGATTAATGACTGTCTCGGGTCGTTTCGCGTCGTCTCTTGTCTCCATCGCTATTGTTGTCACGCGTTCGCTAGAATCATGACGATTTTATCACGTGTTCCACACCCGTCCACGTGCCTTTTTTATACTTATCGCTCCCGCATCTTCCTCCAGTTTTCCACCTCGGTTTCCGTTTCCGTCTTCCTTAGATCGTTTCCTAAATCCTGTGACATCCGCTCACGCAATTCGAATTACATCATGGAAAAAGTCTCCTAAAAGGACGAGAATTCCTGCGTTTACGACGTATTAACGCGAAAGACGTAAAATAAAGGTATGAAATATTTTGACACGTTCTAATCTAACGTTACTCCGTTCACCTTTCTGGGCCCTTTACCTACTTAGTTGTGACACGCGAAACGGTGGATAAAAATAGGTCTGGGAATAGCAAATACTTGGACGAAGACGATCCGAGTCGAGAAGCGGTCGTCTCATTTCTTTTTCTCCTTCGTTACGTAAGGCCTTTCGCCTTCGTGGAAGTTCTAACGGTCGCGGCCATCCTTGAGTTTAAATCCCGGGGCACGTGGCTCTGAACTCAGGACTTCCTCAGGCATTCTCACGATCCGCGAAAATATGTGCGCACACCCTTTACACGCGCGTATGTGTACGTGTACACCGTGCCGCGATAGGCGAGTCTGGTGTAGATAGAAAGGATCACCGTGTTTGTTAACGCTGAGCCTTAGGGTCGCCCGCAACCATCGCGAATAAATTATACGTTTTATGAATATTCACACTCGCCATTGTGGATTTTTATGTAAAATAAAACATTTTTTATGTCACATTCAGAGACGGATCTCTTTTTTCGATGTTTTTTATATACTTGGAGATGTTATAAATATTAAAAGATAGAATTCTTCTATAAATTCATGATGACTGCAATCTATTATATTTATTAACGATTGTAAAAAGTGTGGAGTTCATACGAGGTCGAAATCAATTTACATTTTTCTCATTTATTTTTAGGCACCCGTGTTTGACGCGTCAAATCAAACGTGACTCACGGATGCACGTGGTCCGCGACGTCTACTTCATTCTTGGTTCGAAATTTGAATGGAAGCCATACGTACCTACTCACAAGACATTCCGGGCACGTACTGCCTTCGCTTTGTACTTTCGTTTGGCCATACAAATCGGAAAGTGAAAAGAGGGATGCACAAGAATGCGATTCACTTTTCTTTTTTGGACGCCACCCGACTTTTTTCCAGCGCCGGAGACAATTTAACAAGTTTATGTAAAACGTTAATTCGCATTCGTGGTAGCGAGAGCGGCGAACGGTCGGCAGAAGCTGGGAAGTGCATAAAGGCTGGTCAGCGAATCTCGTCACGCGCGCCGTGTCACGTGCAAGTATTTATTTGTGCATAGTTACACGAATTTCGCGGGTCTCGCTTTTCCGTCGGCTCGACGCGAGACGAATTCCACCTGAACCTCCGGCTGGCCACTCCCCTTTCGCTTCCTAGCATTCCCTCGCGACTCTCCCGATCGGTTCATAACGTATTCCCGGCTTGCATACCGGCGAACGTAAACATATGTGCACCTGCGGAAAGTAAAATGTGTGTTCGAGCGGCGCGCGGCGAAGATTACCGCGCTCCGCCAATTAGAACCTCAATTACAGGGTGTATCAGTTTGCGTTTTATGCGAGTTTCTCTCTTAAAACAGCTGCGGAGATGGAAACGCGCGTTTCCTGCGTCGTTACCAGGCCACGCGCCTATCGGGGCTGATACGCGCGTTACACTGACCCCGTGAGACGAGCGAAAAATTCAGGACGCACGATAAAAGACTCTGGTAACTGTATTAGGATTTATATAAATCCAGAAACACGCCGATGAGCTGAAAGAGCACGAGCCAAATCATGGTCTCCCTTTTCATGCTCCCGGGAGCTTTTTCACCCTCGTGTTTCGCCCCTTTCGCTCTCCTTCTCTCTCACACCCTCAAGCAGCTGCGTATATCGAGAGGAAGGTGAGCCTATATGTTGTGTATGTACGTGCGCGTTCTGCAGCGAAATACAATAGGAGGTTCAGGAGCGATAGGATACCACATACGCGACGTATAAACATATGCGAATCGCAGATGGCCGGTGAACCTTATCGTTAACATTATTTTCTGCCCCTGGCCTCGGAGAGATACTCCCCAGCGTCATATTGTTCCTCGGCTGACCTACAGCCGGATGAAATCCACGATAGGCGGCCCATTGTCGGTTCTCAGACTAATTAAGGTAACCACTGATTTCCGGTTGCTTGATTAGCTTTCTTTAATTACTTCTAGCCGTGGCACTTCCATTCTATCTCATTTGCACGTTTGGTTTTCAAATTATTCAATCTGCAATAAGAAAATTTTCTAATTTATTTCATCAGGTATTTTTTATGGACTTACGTCGAAATAAATTGTGTTAGAATATGCGTAGTTTACTGCTTGGGCGCCACATCGCCACAAACACGCGGCGGAACAAAGGGGTAAAACGAACGCCGTTCGGCTCGATATGTAACCGCGTGCAGCGGAAACGTGGTCGTGGCTTGACTGGAACAGTAAACACGACAAGCTATACCAGGGACCGTCGGGCCGCGTTGCGTTTCATTCCTGTGGAGGAGTCGGCGCACACGTACATATGTATATGCACGCTGCGTATGTACGACGACTTCTTCTCGCGTTGACCAAGCAATCGTCGCCGAATTACGTCATCCTTTGAACATAGACGCCACAGCTACTGGAATGTAAATACGTTAGCCGCTGACCGTTGGTTAATTGCGCTTGATGACGGTCCGTTGTGTAACGCGAACTGCGATGCCTCTACCCCTAATGAGATATTCTCTGCGATGTTCATTTCCAACTTCACAGTTTCACTCTTTTAATATTGTAATAGTTTCCTTAACTCTTAAGTCTTTAATATTACGTTTGTATAAAACACGGGAATTATTTTAATTGGAGCTATAGATTCTAGTTGCTAGGACTGTTTTTAAAAGAGGTCGTATGCTCGTACTATGGATCTTAACTGAGGAACACCCTGCTGAAAGTAGAAGTCACGATTTATTTATTTTGATTGGCGGAATTGCTACAAATGACCTTGACGAATACAGAGGGACTTCAAAGTACCATCTATAAAGTACTTATATTCACTCTACGAGGCACTTCCGGTTTACGAACGTTAATTTTATTTAAGAAAAAGGAAAAAATATACAAATAATTAAAGTATTCAATTAAGTCTCATTACATATAATTTTATAGAGAATTTAATAAAATCGCAGTCTATTCTATAACTATAGCAGTCTACAGTTTCTATAAAAACCTGTGGAAAGGATATCTCTTCACTTTTATGTGCACAAAGAAGTGAATCAAAGTAGGGGTGGGATGTAGGAGCGAAAATGAATAACGATCATTTTCGGACGAAGCAGACAGGAAATCCTTGAAAACGAAGAAGGAATAAATCGTTTGCGACCACAAGACCTGACCAGGCTGTGGTCAAGATTGCCTCTTGGTTCTCGGGAAGGGTGTAGAACAAAAGGGGTGGCGATGGTTCCTTCGACAAAGAAGAGGAAGGAACCCGCGGATGGTCAGCCATCCGTGATTTCCCGTCCTTGCCTTCAACACCGGCAACAAAAAATTGCCATATCCGTTACACAGTCGATTTCGTGAACTTCGATTATCTGAAACCGCAATAAAAGTCGAATAAAGAGGCTCTACGAATTTTTATGAAAACAAATTGACGCTCGTAATTCGTATAATTAATGCTCTCCGGTTTCAAAGGCGAATTCGCACGAGCGTGTGCGAGTTCACGTTTTATGGCTTCGAACGAGTTACCAAGGGACAACGTCCTCTTTGTCTTTTGCAGATCGAGGTCTGGGTACGATTCTAGTAGCGGCGGAGAGTCCGACACAGAGTACAGTGCCAGCGTCGGTCGTGGGGCCGGCAATCAGTCCCAGAATCCGAGCACGACGAATGCGAGTCATGGGCAAGGGAAGCACATAAACAAAGGAAGGTGGACCAAAGAGGAGGTAATCAATCGGAAGTCCCACATTAAAAACACCCTCTCGAGTCACACAAACCTAAATAAAATCCTTCGTAAATAGAATTATGAATTTTATTAAAAAAAATAGAATATCCAGAATTAATAAATATTCCATATATATGAAATTATTAAAAATAAACATAAATTATAATTTCAATAAAAATCCGATTATAGCATATTATTTCAATCGAGACTCGTATTAATTTGGAAGCTCATGATGACTATGCTCGCAGTATTGCTGCGTGTCCTGCGATTCCCCTCGTGCGTGGCTCGATATTTCGGGGAGTGCACGCGTGATCGCGTCATCGTATACCGTGACTTTGATCGGATGTAACGCGCAAGGGAGGGTTACAATGAGAATGGGCCTCGAAAAAAGGTCCACCCTTCGTTTCGTACCTTCTACAACGAGTTAGGTCCGCGGGCAGATGCCCTCGACCACCCCATAGTCATATGCGCGGCCATAGAGTACTAGGGCGCGCTACGTCGTATGGTTTCCCGTGGGAAACATCTCGGAGACCTATCGATCCCGTGCATATGTCATGTGACCTCTTTCCGTCCTTTCCGCATTGTTTTCTTTCCTACCCTAATGCAACTGTGACGCGAATCAACTCCATTCAAGTCTTTATTGCGATTCCATAAATTTTATTCGATACCCTACAATCTTTGAAAGAATCACACGATTTTAGTTTATGTTCTTCATTACTTGTTCCCATAAATAAATAAATCTAAACTTTTTGCTTCGATGATCTTGACAAACCCGTTCTTTAAAACCGGAAATGCATTCGATGGAAATTCTTAATCCGAACTTGGCGAATCGAGAGCACCTGCTTTCGAACGAGGTCACGTTTATCAGAGTTCTTTTCGCAAAGCGTATCAAGGTTTAACTACCTTTCTCCTGAGTAACGCTTGTTCCTGTTTGAATGAATTCCAGGACGCTCTGTTGAAGCAACTAGTGAGCAACGCGGAGCAACTTGGGAACGGACTCCGATGGGACGCCATAGCTGGCCACTTCCCAGACCGGAGCGATGTGCAGTGTCAACAGAGATGGGCGAAGGTCGTCAATCCGGAGTTGGTCAAGGGTCCGTGGACGAAAGAGGTAAATTAATGGACTGGACGTTCTTCAAACATTAGTGGCCGAAGACCGCTCAGACAAACTACCCTTCATCCTTTCCATACATCAATTATGACCTAAATTTATTTTTAATTTGAACACAAAATGTCACTATCTTCGTTCTACGCCCTTCAATTACATTTGTGTACGTCCTGTTTGATATGCAAGAGGTAAAATGAGTTGAGAAACATCTCAGAAGAAAGTTCTCGTCTTCTCTCCGTTTGCATCCTGATCAGAGTTTAAGATCCGAGTTCCCTCTGTTCCGAGACCGAGGTTGGAAGGTCTGGATTCATAACGGCACGGCCCTGCAGACCACGTACGCCTACACGTAGCGGAGGCGAGCGCGGAGGCCCTCTTTCCTCTCCGTCTTTGTCCGTGGCGACGGTTGCCACGGTGGGGTATGCAACAAGAAAAAGAGGAGTCCGCGAGAGGTCCGCGGAGATGCTGCGCGGCCGTGCCAATGCACTTGGCAACAGCCAAGGGCACAAGTAAATCCTCCGCGTACACGCGGAGCGGTCATGGAGGGCCGCGTTGGTGTGCACCTGATTGTCGATGGTGTGCGAGCGTCCTCTCGTTGCGGGCCCTTCCTCTCCCCTCGCCTCTTCTCTCTTATTCGTGCGCGACGATCATCACCGTGTCCTCTTCTCTTTCCCGGTCCGGGAGACCTACCGCCACGTTCTCCTCCGCCTCCCTTCGGCCCTCTCCTCGCCTTCGAGAAAATACTTGCCAGCCGAACTTGCCTTCCGGTGGATTCTCGGTTGGTGGGAACTCGCACGGGGTACTGGCAGCGTTCGACGACGGAGGATTACCTATAGCCGGGACTGTTTACGTTCAGGCGATAAAGAAATACGAACATGTTATTCTAGCCCAGTCCGACTACAGACGAGATTTGAAGCATAGAAAAAATATATATTAGAATCTATTAATGAATGAATGAATCGCTATATATGTAATTATGAATTGCAATGTTCGGTCGATAGTTTACAACGCGTTCGGTGAACTGATGATCGGTGACGTTCGCAGGAGGACGAAAAAGTGGTAGAATTAGTGGAACGATACGGGCCGAAGAAGTGGACGTTAATTGCACGGCATCTGAAGGGCCGCATCGGTAAGCAGTGCCGGGAACGATGGCACAATCACCTGAACCCGGGTATCAAGAAAACCGCGTGGACCGAGGCGGAGGACAGGATCATCGTCGAGGCTCACCGCAGGGTGGGCAATCAGTGGGCCAAAATAGCGAAGCTGTTACCGGGAAGGACGGACAATGCCATCAAGAATCATTGGAACAGCACTATGAGGAGAAAGTATGAGACTGAAGAGGGCAGATCCACCACTGGTTCAAGAGGTGCTTTTATTTGTTATGACTCATTAAATGAGAAAATTAGATATACAGTTAAACACAGCAGTACATCGTCGAAAGGCGAAAGTTCTTATAAAGATTAATTGTTTTTTTTTAATAGGGCGGGGCAGGAGAAAAGCCGTGGTGGAAATGTCAGTGCCGTCTAGAGACAGTCTGTGTACAGAAGAAGATTTGTCGAGTCAGAGTCGTTTGAAGGCGTCGACGAGCAGGGAAAACGCGTCGACTAGCGCGCAACAACACAATCTGAGCATTGACCAGCTGGACTGGGTGAGAACTTGGGATAATCAACAGAGCGATCAGTCGTACCACCACCCACTATTGGGTCTGAACGAACGCACGAACGGGAACGAATCACGATTAAATTCTCCTTCAAAGAATTCTATTAGAGTCAAGACTGAACAAATATCATCACCCTTCACTAAGTACGTTCAAAGTGCATAACATGAATGATGAAAATGTGATCAACACTCTTTACTTAAAAAAATTTGTTTACAGGTACTTCGATTTGCATATGCAAAACGAAGTTGATTCGAGGAGCTCGGAGATTAGACTAATGCCAATGCCTGACCTAGAAGAGTTACCAACCGCCATAATGGAGAAGGAGAGGAGCAGTCCACCGCCCATTTTACGGCGGCGCAGGAATATTCAGCTCCTTCAGCAAAGGACAGAGACCCCTGACAGCGCAAGTCAGTCTGATTACATGTTGATGAACCAGCAGCAGCAACAGACCGGTGACACCACCCCATCCACGCCCATTAAACAACTGCCTTTCAGTCCGTCACAGTTCTTGAACAGCCTGAGCCCGGAGACCTCCTCGTGGCCACGGGCGAGCACGCCGAAAGGTAGCAGCCCGGGTCCGCTTACAACACCTCAACCCAGTGGTCTTCGACGAAGTCAAAACGGTACTTTCCCTGATCCATTTAATATACGCGTTTGGTTATATGAATATAATTAATCATATCGCGATTCTTTTATAAGATGGCGGCAATACGCCGAGGACGCCGACACCGTTCAAAAATGCGTTGGCCGAGTTGGAACGGCGAAGCGGCGCGACTACTCAGTTACCTGCCACCCCGAGCCGTCTGGACGCTTTAGCCGAAATTATAAAACAGGAGGCAGATCGCGAGAGTCTGGCAGGGACCAGCGGGATCCTTCAGGACTCCGGTTACGGCACGATCAGACGGCGGGGTAAGGAGAACAGCGCGCCCGGAGGAAAGAGAGCACGCAAAGCTCTCTGTCAAGCCTGGGCAAACGCTTCTCAGGAAAATTCCGAAATGAGTTTCATTGTAGAAACACCGGTAAGCTTTCATTTAGCATCGAACGAGTAAAGAAATTCTGTGACTTGGATTTTAATTTCTCTCTTTCTTTGACTGTGTTACAGAGTAAAAGTTTGGACACGTCTGTATTATTTTCGCCGGCATCCATGGCGTTGGAAGATAGTTTCTTAGCAGGGACTAGCCCACTAGGCACTAGAGACGTGAAGGTAGAGAACCATGCCCATAATCAATCACAAGTTCAAACGCAACCAGCCTTATCCTGGTATTATTCCCGTACCAATCGCCTTTAGACACGCTAGCCGGCCTTATCTTAATTTCTCTTTTGTCTAACATCTCATCTCTTTTCCTCCTTTGTTTAATGTATTTCTTAGTCGGTCTTGCCTGCCTGTCGATTAACATTGGATATGCTCGTCGCTTTATTGTCTTCTATATTTTATCCCACTTTTAACTTATAACTAAATGTTAAAACAACCAAGGCGCGCGAAGAACTACTTAACCCTGTATTTATTCCCCGCCCTCGCCTCTAACTATCCTTTTTTCGTCGCCCTGGTAACGACAAATCCAAAGATTATTAGCGGTCTTCTTCTATTAAGTTCTAGGTGTATAATTAATTACGGAGTAACATGACTAACATATTAATGACGTCGTAAATTATCGGTTTGATTTATTTATAACATTAATTTATTATTTTTGTCGTCGCGTTTGCTTTCCCTGTTGAATTATTTATGTTTACCCAGCGACGTTAGTACTCTCGTAGATGGGAGAAATAACGAAAAACGGTTTCGCGTTATTGTTTAAGCAGGTGTAATGGTTTTACCCCGTTGCACCCGGAAACATCGTACTTAAGTTATTCTATCTTTTCGCGTGCATCGCACATTGTTTACGTTCGACCGACGTACCGCCTGTTCGTCGTTGCTCTAGATTCGAAACACATTCGCACTTCTTTTCGAGAAAAAAAAGAATCGCGACGCGTTCTCCGATACAGTGCAAAATAAAAAAGAGTCGGTCTTGTTTCGTTTTTGTTTGCTTCATTTTTCCTTTCGTACGATCNACCTGTTCGTCGTTGCTCTAGATTCGAAACACATTCGCACTTCTTTTCGAGAAAAAAAAGAATCGCGACGCGTTCTCCGATACAGTGCAAAAAAAAGTCGGTCTTGTTTCGTTTTTGTTTGCTTCATTTTTCCTTTCGTACGATCAATTTTTTATTGGTATTTACATTACGCTATGTACATATATATAAAGAGTCTCGCTTAATTATGATTAATTTTTTGATCTTTTTTTGTTGATTATTCGTGTAAATTATTCGCGCACTTTCGGTACTATGGGGCGAAGTGAACTGGAAACATTTATCCTGGTGATAATGTTCAATTAATTTATTATTTATTTTTGGAAGTAATACGTAATATGACGATTCATAGAGTATTTATAATCAATTCTGTGTAGAAATTAAAAGTATGTAAAATGATAATTTATTGGACGAGGAAAACTGGATAAAAATTACAGTAAGTGTTTACAGTTTCACTCTCACCGTCTTAAGTAACACTTCGTTGTTTCAAGTATTGAAGATCACTGGTGATCCACGCGGCATGAAACGCGTTAATCATGTGTCCCGGGAATGTATGTATGTCTTATCGTGGCTCCTTCGTCCTTCGATCGATTCCCTCGAATCGCATCCCGCACGATTATACATAATATATATATGTATACATAGATTTATACATAAAAATATAGCGTCTATTTATTATCATATTAATATATATATACATATTTTTATATATATATATATACTCTTTATTCCTTTGGTAATAACGTTGAATTGCCGCATGTTTACAAACTAACTTGAACGAAGAGAAAAGACAGAATGCCTTTGTACAGGCCTGGCCTAGCGTACCAAAGCACCATCCCTCAAAGTCCCATCATCTCCCAAGTTCTAACCCGAGGAAGTCCACAAGCCCAAAGAAACAATTTCGTGTGGCGGTCGTGACGAGACGAATCTCTTTAAAGTCTGACTCGCAACCGATGCGAAGAAAAAAGAGGAAACGATACAAAAGGCCTAGTCACTCCGCAGTATGCGGAACGTGGTACATCCACGAGCGCATAACGTATCCCAGTGAAAAAAGACAAACGCGTATTAAGAAAAGGACGAAGCATAAAATTGTTCGAGTAAGCCTCCCCATTAACCACTCGCCGTTTCTCTAACCGGGTCCCTTCTGTCTCCGTCTCTCTTACTACTCTACGTCCCAAACTATTTCTCTATCACGAGCTCTTGAAACGTGTTCGATATACAGAAATTTTGTTCTGGCTAGTCAAACGAAGTTCAAAATTGAAAAGAACGATTATCATGTTCGTTTCGAGACGAATCATTTTCTAAGCGCGTTTTCTTTTAATCGCCGGCTGTAGCTAGTGTGTCTATCCTTTCCAGACCTCCTACGACTTCGCGTCCGTACAACGGAAGCCCAACGCCAAGAGGGCGATCACGTTCGACGCGTTCGACAGTCCTCCTATCCTCAGCCCTCTGCCGCTCAGGCCAGCTAAACGCGCCAAGGTGAGTAAATTATCTTATTTTTTATTTCTAATTCGCTTTATACCGCCCACGGTAGATTTTGTCGTTAGAGATTCGATATTCCGGGGTCAGATTTCCTCTCGGTGTGGATGTCTTCTTTTCTCGAAAGACACCTGTCGCGATAGATCGGATTTCGTTGATCCTAGAACAAAAGAAGTTCAAAGATTTTCCTTACGTTTATTAAAGACGATCGGGATACAACTATGAAAATATTACGTACGATATTTAGGATATCCGTCTGTGTTTAATTAAAGGTACACTTAGAAGCGCAGTGGACAGCGGTAGCGTGCGGACGGACGCGGGACCAACTCGATATGACGCAGGCTGCCCGACGATTTCTCAGCAGCAACGGGTACCTGCCGTTGCGTCCTCGTTCGCTGAACTTTTGAAAAGTCTTCGCTATAGCAGCGGTGACTCGGTCGCACTTAGTGGTACAAAAAAAAACGCGACGTCGTAACTAGTCGTAATGAAAGGAAAATAATGAAAACTATACGGCGCTTCCGTTTAAGGAATACGGCCTTTTCCTTGCTGGACGGGACGAGAGTTTAAACTAAAACGGGGTTATTGGAAAAGAGATATATATATATCTATCTATTAGGCAAATTTACGGACCGAGGGACGTTAAACGTATTGGTTGCAAATAGTAGAAACTCTTTTCTTTGAACGGAACCACGATGTAATTGGGATTACATCTGAAGAGGAGAGGGAATGCTTCCGTTTGCAGTTTTTATTCTCAGTGGGTTCGCATCGAACACGAGTAAACCGCAGATACGAAAGCAAAGCGATAGACGCTTGTGCACTTTTTTATTTTTTGTGATAGGAAGTTGCTACTACAATGGTCTTAGATTAAAACGGTAGAGCGTAGGAGTAGTGAATCCCGTAGATTTTCACGTCTGTAAACATTGCTCGTCCCCGTTGAGATACGCGCAAATCATATACATTTTTTTGTAATTTGTTTTTTTTTTAGAGGGCAACGGCACCAGGAATGTTTACACGAACCAACTCATACGTATATTATATGTTCAATTTATTTTGTACATGAAATTTTTTTTTTATACGCCCGTTTATTCTCGGACGTTTTTGCTAGTAGGCAGTAGCGACCTCCTTATCACGTCCGCACGAAAATGATAAAAGAATGGAATAATAGCCGGTTTATTTGATACAATAGTATATATAATATAATATAAAACAAAAAGCATTATTGCGGCCGTTATGTACAAAGAGCCTTTTTTGTAACTGGTATTTAATTTACAACTGAATAATAAAAGACGTGAGGATAATCACACCAAAAAAGAAATTGCCGGTGAACGACCTTTCGAGTGAATCCTCTCGCGATTTCGTTTGATTTGTCGACCATTTGTTAATTCCGTTTCTTGACATAGATCGTCATGTTACTTTTACGAAATATGGAATGCCGTGGAATGGACAAGAGGTAAGTGCTTACGTGGTAGCCAGCCGTTACACACATTGCTCGACAAACGATTAGAGAAAGCTCATAAAGTGATTGCGGAGAGTACTTGCGCACCATTGAAATTGTTTTAGCATTAATCAAATGTTTAGTAATACTGTCAATAAAATGAGGAGACGTTTGTGTAAATTTCATTTGCAGTTTTAATCCCTACGCTATTATATGTGTGCGAATACTTTCTTCAATCACTCTACGGAAAATCAATTTTATTGTGGGCTTCAAACGTATTACATTAAACCTCTCCTTGTCATCAGATACGCAAATTATGTCATACCATTTAGAAATGCAAATTAAACATGAGAAGATAATCGCATTCATGACCGATCCGACAAGCATCGAATAATTAATAATTCTAAGGCACTTCCTACGTGCGCGTTTTTTTTACATTGTTCACTGTCAGAATTTCGTGTTTTCGACAGAAATTTCAAGATCAAATACGCACTTCGCAGTGGAGCTACGTTCTAGTCGGACCTTCGTTAGCAATCGTATCACATTCTTCACGGTCCGATTATTTTTTATTCTCCCTTAGTTTTAAGATTAAATAGTAATAAAGTATGTTCTACGTTCTTAGCCGCTTACCTAGTTGATTAATTTTAAAAGTAAAATACTGTTTCCACATCGTAAAACGTTTTCTTTTCAGAACATGCATACAACAGTTGGAATGAATTGAAATTAATACCACCGTTTCGTCTTTTATAGGATCAGAGATTTAAGAATGTTGTTGCTACGACAAATAAACATGAATCACTGGCTGTCCGCGCGAAACAAGTTAAACACGTTAGCCTTGCTTGAAAGTTATGATCGATCACGTGCACGTTGGAGAAAAAGAAATCGAAATCTTTGATCTCGGAACTGTAGCAAACGTAGTCATTCTACTTACTGGCACTTCTTATAAATTACTCAAATTGACTGATTTTTCGTCAATCAACAAACGCACGAGTAAACGCGTGCACTAAAAGAGGCCCCGATATATAATAAAATTACGTTTAGGATTTCAATTCACGATAACGCGATGGTAATGCCCGATAAAATTCGATAGCTTAATACGGTAGCCTGATATCTCACAGATCGTTTCGAAGGCTCGCGATACCAGTTTGTTTATATATGATTTCGAAAAAATGCGCTGATCGGTAAACTCCGGATGTTTAATCTTTGAATTAAAGAGACAAATTCGCATAAAATAATCAGAACGAAGTATTACGATCGATAGAAAGTGGAAGAAATGTTCATTCGGATTTAATTTCTCAGTCGCCTCGATAAAAATACGAATTTGCATAAATATCTACGATTCAGCGATCAGCTTGCGTCACCCAACTATCTGAGATTCCCCCGCGCATATATTTTTTCCTGCACGTAAAGCGTACGTTCGTATCAAAAAATGACTCGAGTGATCTTTGACTAGATGACGATCTTTTCGGAAATTGTACACACGATAATCCATCAGCAGATAACAGAATGCGTCTTATTTAGTAGTAATCTCATCGTTTTTCTATCCCTAGTACGTATAGCTGCGTAATATAGCATCGGGAATCTATGTATAAATAGTCGATACAGAGGAACTCGTAGCTGTCTGATGATAATAATATAGCTAGAAGGATGAAGGAGTCTTCGATCTTTTCTTTGACTAGCACTACCTGTACGTATCGATCGATTAGCACTTTTACGAAAAGATTGCATCGAAAGCAAGTCACACATTACGAAACGGTTCATTATTAAACGGGTCTAATTTCGAGACAGCGCGAGTAAGATTCTAGGCGATGGGTGATATCGTGCCGTAATTATCACGAAATAGGATTAAAAGGCTGTCGAGAACATGCCGCACTGCTTCACCACGAGTCGCTATCGTTACGCAGAATGGTTTAAAATTTAAAATTTGTTTATTAAATAACTCGAATTACTTATACGTTAGAACTTTTTTAAACTGACNGCACCACGAGTCGCTATCGTTACGCAGAATGGACATTCGCGATTCAAAATTTGTTTATTAAATAACTCGAATTACTTATACGTTAGAACTTTTTTAAACTGACCTCTCGTCTACGATGTAGGCGCCAAGGCGCGACTAACCAATTAATTTTTTTTTCATGATTATCGTTACGGGCGAACCGATCTCCGAGATCAGTCGCCTACGTTCAGCCTCCTAATAAAATAACATCTATAAAAAGTCTGAAAACAATCAACAAAGATGTATAAATTCACTAAAAACAAGTAAAGAGGTATAATGCCGAAGAGGCTATTTCCTAGTGTCTTTTTTTAGAAACGCTCGAAAGAGACACTCTCTCAGGAAACGTATCTCTTCCCATTTTAATACTCAGAATTCCGGCATCGCGAGTTCTCTTCCCTGCCCGCGTTGCTCCCGCCAGACGTTTAGTCCAGCCTGTCCGGATCTGCTGAACATTTTAAAACACAATAAACAATGAATTATAACAAGTGAAAGGCGTCGGTCGGTAGTGATGTATACCTGGAGAAGAGGATCCTTTGACTCTGCACGTGTTGTAACTTCCACAGTTTAAACACTTCAAACCTACAACATGGAATGGTACCATTGACTTCTGAAAGATTAAAAAATGGTTCCATTGAAAATCGTCACCGTTTTCCGATCGAGAATACTTAAGACGAAATCTCGTTATCCTTACTTCGTGACAGTCTTTGCAAAGAATATCAACATTATAATCCCTGTACTCCTGCGGCATCGGCGTCGACATCACTTCCGTGTCCAAAAATCGCCACAGATCGGTCATGTCCAGGAGAGACACTTGACAAATAGGGCACGCGTAGTATCCCGAGTGTAACAGCTCGTCGAAGCACATACGATGGAGCAGATGACCGCAGCTTGGAATGTAACAAGGTATACGGCTTGTGTGAATATCCTCCAGACAGATCGGACAATTCGATTGCGAAACGTTCTCGACGCACTGAAAATATCACGCGCACGATTATACTTTATGTAAACAGTTTCGATCCGATCGGCGGATTAAATTAAAACGAGGCTCCGCCGATTTTTATCTACGCCCGTTGCGTGCAACGGAACGTTTTCACTGACATTTAACGAAATTGACGACGACGCTTACGATTACGTACCGTGTGCCCGTTCTGCAACTGAATCGGCAAACACATGTTGCACTTGGCACAGTGGAAAAATCGGTCGCGACCGCCGAGCCTGCATATCCCGCAGCCGTCACAGTGATACTGATTCTTGTCCTCGTCATCGAACAGATTGCATTCGAGACACGTGTACTTGCCGAACCGGCAATGGCAGTTTTGGCAAGTGGCCTGCACCGGCTGACGCGTGTCGCACAGAACGCATATCAGTTCTGTCACTTCTTTTCGATTCACCATGTGCGTCTCCTCCTCGTCGTGACAGTATCGACACGTGTATACCTTGTTGCAACATGGTGTCTAAAAGAAAATCGAAAAAAAGATTGTTCTCCCTCCCGCAGATTCATTTATCCTAAATTTTCCATTGTCTTCCAATTAACAGAACCCGCTTATTAATGCATTACTTCTTTGTATCTACTCCTTCTAATTTGTTAATGGATCACTTCTTAGAACCAGTTAGTTAGTCGGGTGCTAATTTTTGTGCGAGTCGAAAAAAATGTTTAGGCAGTTTCGGAATCGAAAGTTTCCGTCGGAACGTAACGAAAACGATTTCGACGAGTCCTTGCGCACTCCAGAAAACGAAGGTCTCGGATAATAATCCAATTAGCCCCCATATGAATTCATCCTTGATCCTTAACCCTTTCGATGCAGCAGACGCTTATAAGCGTTCGACAAATCCGTTCGACGGCGCACGATAAAAGCAGATCAACTTGCGAAGGTGATAATAATCTCCCGTTATAAATTCCACTACCAGTAACCGTTATCAGCTCTTTTTTTGTAGCCAAAGTTGAGTTTGACAAATATTCTCCAAGAGTTTTCGCGAAAATTCGCAAAATTCGTCCATGTGCGAATGTTCTAAAAAAACTTTAATAATTGTTTTACAAGATTAGCTTTCATTAGCGTTTGAAAGGACGACATGATTTGCATTTTTTATTTTCGGAACAGAATCAAATGACAAAGGTACATAAGTAGATGATCGTCTGTAATTGCAATTTCTGTTAGACGGTGCAACATCGTTTGAATTTACCATGTGCTAACGAAACACGTGTCAGCAGAGCATCTTAATAGCGTCTGATGTTTCGTCAAAGTACGCGGAGTATTCAATAAACAGCCATTAACCATCTTATTAAGATTGAAGAAACGAGCAATTCAGGTCTGAATCATTCGTTAAGCTAAAAATTCCATAATCTCAAGGTACTTCCTTTATCCCACTTTTATTTTCATTCTCCTGCGCACAATAACTAATCGTAAGATTACGTTCCTGATTAATATTTTACAGAAATTCAAGCAACATTCCTTAGTCATAAACAACAAAACGAGTTGCGGGTTCTGTTAATAAGAGTCCAGTCTCTGTAACGAAAATTAGCTGTATTCGAAGCTTGTTTTATTCCCCGAGTCGTCCGAGCGTTAAGCAGACGGAAACTAAACGCGTGAAAAATAGTGCTGATTCAAATACCGTGCGATTCTCCAGCAAGATGCAACGTGTGCAGCACAGCCGACCCTCGGTCGTAAAAGCCTATCTAGATTGTTCACGATGCTACTCTTCTCTTGGCCAATATTTGTGGAGCAAAGATCTCGATGCCTTATCTTTATGCATTCAGGCAAACAAAGTAGGCAGACCGTGTAAGCAGCAAGCCGAGCGATCACCGACGAATGAAATAGGAGAGGATGAGACTTCTCGAGCATTGAGAAGACGCGAAATTCGGCGGTTATTTCGTGGAATAACGCAGAGGCACTGATCGCTGGTAGCAGCGCACGACATTTGACTTTATCGCGGCAATTGGCAGCCAGCAACACTTTGAAAGGGGGCGTTTTGTTACACAACACATGTGCTGAACTTCATCGATTTGTTTGCTGCGTACACATGCATCACATGTACGTATGCATGCATGCATGCACGTTCGCGTTTACAAGCGACCGAACAGAAAAAGCTCCCCGTGCGCCCATTTCGGTGTCAGTCGTTAATTTGCGAGACTACGCGCGGCGTTTATTTTCGAAACGTTTGTATGTGCTATCGATTATCCGGCAAGTTCAAGGATAACCAGGAAGATAGTATCAGTCCGCTTTGGCTTTCGAGTATTCGTAGCGCGCTTATTGAAATTCAAATAAATCCGCACCACGGTGGCTTTTAGCTCGCAGCACCGTCTTCGCAAATGTAAATTTGGTTTATTGGACGCGCGGCGGAGATTCGCCGGCCATATAAATTGGCGACTATTAATTGTCATCCGTTCGTTTGCGTTTCTTTAAAACAAGCGGACAGTGTGATTTATCGTTGGACAACAATAATTGTTAAATACGAACGGCCCTCGTGACGGCGCGCAACGCAAACGAATCGTATAAACTTCGATTGTTACGGGGATCAAATTCGTCACACGGAAAAAAGTGAACAATGCATTTCTGCTAACTCGAAATGCATACCCGCTGGGAGGCTGTTACGCGAATTAATATAATTAAACTGTCATCCCGTGACGTTACTTTACGAACATCTAATAGGCCAATTAATCATATACATAAAGTACGTCTATTAGCGTTCGTTGCATTGCCATTAGAATCGATATAAATTTCGTGAACATGCAAGCGACGATAAAGGGATGAAGTCTCGTGCTTTATGAAGACGAATGTCACTGTAATAATGTTGAATAAGAGTAAACCCTTAATAAATGAGAAAAAGCATGTGACGAGATTGAACCGCGCGAAGCGATCACTGTACGTCCGCGTGATCAAAGCCGAAAAAGCGTATATAATATTGTAAATAAATTTATACGTGATTATACGATAAGCAATTCGAATTCGATCCCTCGAAGAATGTACATTTTTGATCGAGCGTTTCCTGGTTGCGAGCGAATTGTATACATAATATTGTGCGAGACAGTAAGCGATTGCGGAGGGACTCACCACGAACTTGGACTTTCGCTTGTAATGCTCGCAGCCGTAATCGTCGTCGGCGGTCGTCTCCAGGGGTTCTTCCTTCGACGTCGACGCGCGGTCAGCCGCGGTGCGCGGTTCGTCGTTATTCTCCATATCTCGCGATGGTCCCAAATATCTTGCCTCTTTCTCCTCCGCCGCCACCTTCTTCTTCTTATCAACTCGCACGTCGTCCTTTCCAGATTCCCTCGCGGCGTGTCCGATTAACATCCGCCCGGCCGCAGTTTGTTTGTTTAATTAACACGCCGTCGGCGTTTCAACAACGGCGGAAAAAGTGTTGCACCGACGTCGAACGTTCGGATCACGCGCCGAATAAACAACAACGGGGCACCCGTGTTCCCTCCGTATGCGAACCTGGTCAAAGATCTGTCAACCCGAGCCGACGGGGAACGTATCGGGCCTCGTGTCTCCGCTCGCAAGTAGAAAATCGTTTCGTGCCATCATCGGCTGGCTGCGACCCGCACCGCAACTCTGCCTCCTCTGCGTCGCGAACGTTTTCGAAATGAGCGACTTGTATTTGACCGATTGGTGACCGGGAATCGCGGGATTTTTCGTCGCACGTAATATAGGGTGACGCGGCGACGCTCGTTTGGCAATTAGAGAAGGATACGCGGAGGAACGGGACACCGATTCTCGATAATTTCTGGGAAACAAGAATCGGCACTCCGTCACTTATGACATGACACTACTCTACTTCGTTGTACTGTACTATCACCACGGTGTAATGATTACAACGGCAGACGACGTTCGGAAAAAAACGATGCAAAAGTACGGCCGGAAGTTGTGACGACGCGTTGCGGTACTACGTCGCCTCGGCACCGTGTGCATCCGGCCCGCGAAAATACGAACAACAAACGAATCGCCTGTACAATAAGAATTCATTGAATTAAGAAATAATTTGTTATACTCATTCCTTTGATCACATTGTTCAGGATCTTTTGAGATTAAAAAGCGGTGAAAGTAACAGGTGCTGGTTTGACAGATAAATATAAGAAGATCAAACGTGACAATTCATATACCTATATATTGTTTTGTTCCATCATTGATGACTCATTTGATTCAATGGTAAAATTCCGCTTCCACTTTTCGTTATTAGATCTCATCGCTGCCAATATACGTATGTCCATTTGTTCATTTATCATATGGATAAATTTAGCCACCATCGACACACCTACACCAAGGAACCAATGGGTATCAGGACAATTCGATTGCGAAACGTTCTCGACGCACTGAAAATATCACGCGCGCGATTATGCTTTATGTAAACAGTTTCGATCCGATCGGCGGATTAAATTAAAACGAGGCTCCGCCGATTTTTATCTACGCTCGTTGCGTGCTACGGAACGTTTTCACTGACATTTAACGAAATTGACGACGACGCTTACGATTACGTACCGTGTGCCCGTTCTGCAACTGAATCGGCAAACACATGTTGCACTTGGCACAGTGGAAAAATCGGTCGCGACCGCCGAGCCTGCATATCCCGCAGCCGTCACAGTGATACTGATTCTTGTCCTCGTCATCGAACAGATTGCATTCGAGACACGTGTACTTGCCGAACCGGCAATGGCAGTTTTGGCAAGTGGCCTGCACCGGCTGACGCGTGTCGCACAGAACGCATATCAGTTCTGTCACTTCTTTTCGATTCACCATGTGCGTCTCCTCCTCGTCGTGACAGTATCGACACGTGTATACCTTGTTGCAACATGGTGTCTAAAAGAAAATCGAAAAAAAGATTGTTCTCCCTCCCGCAGATTCATTTATCCTAAATTTTCCATTGTCTTCCAATTAACAGAACCCGCTTATTAATGCATTACTTCTTTGTATCTACTCCTTCTAATTTGTTAATGGATCACTTCTTAGAACCAGTTAGTTAGTCGGGTGCTAATTTTTGTGCGAGTCGAAAAAAATGTTTAGGCAGTTTCGGAATCGAAAGTTTCCGTCGGAACGTAACGAAAACGATTTCGACGAGTCCTTGCGCACTCCAGAAAACGAAGGTCTCGGATAATAATCCAATTAGCCCCCATATGAATTCATCCTTGATCCTTAACCCTTTCGATGCAGCAGACGCTTATAAGCGTTCGACAAATCCGTTCGACGGCGCACGATAAAAGCAGATCAACTTGCGAAGGTGATAATAATCTCCCGTTATAAATTCCACTACCAGTAACCGTTATCAGCTCTTTTTTTGTAGCCAAAGTTGAGTTTGACAAATATTCTCCAAGAGTTTTCGCGAGAATTCGCAAAATTCGTCCATGTGCGAATGTTCTAAAAAAACTTTAATAATTGTTTTACAAGATTAGCTTTCATTAGCGTTTGAAAGGACGACATGATTTGCATTTTTTATTTTCGGAACAGAATCAAATGACAAAGGTACATAAGTAGATGATCGTCTGTAATTGCAATTTCTGTTAGACGGTGCAACATCGTTTGAATTTACCATGTGCTAACGAAACACGTGTCAGCAGAGCATCTTAATAGCGTCTGATGTTTCGTCAAAGTACGCGGAGTATTCAATAAACAGCCATTAACCATCTTATTAAGATTGAAGAAACGAGCAATTCAGGTCTGAATCATTCGTTAAGCTAAAAATTCCATAATCTCAAGGTACTTCCTTTATCCCACTTTTATTTTCATTCTCCTGCGCACAATAACTAATCGTAAGATTACGTTCCTGATTAATATTTTACAGAAATTCAAGTAACATTCCTTAGTCATAAACAACAAAACGAGTTGCGGGTTCTGTTAATAAGAGTCCAGTCTCTGTAACGAAAATTAGCTGTATTCGAAGCTTGTTTTATTCCCCGAGTCGTCAAGCAGACGGAAACTAATCGCGTGAAAAATAGTGCTGATTCAAATACCGTGCGATTCTCCAGCAAGATGCAACGTGTGCAGCACAGCCGACCCTCGGTCGTAAAAGCCTATCTAGATTGTTCACGATGCTACTCTTCTCTTGGCCAATATTTGTGGAGCAAAGATCTCGATGCCTTATCTTTATGCATTCAGGCAAACAAAGTAGGCAGACCGTGTAAGCAGCAAGCCGAGCGATCACCGACGAATGAAATAGGAGAGGATGAGACTTCTCGAGCATTGAGAAGACGCGAAATTCGGCGGTTATTTCGTGGAATAACGCAGAGGCACTGATCGCTGGTAGCAGCGCACGACATTTGACTTTATCGCGGCAATTGGCAGCCAGCAACACTTTGAAAGGGGGCGTTTTGTTACACAACACATGTGCTGAACTTCATCGATTTGTTTGCTGCGTACACATGCATCACATGTACGTATGCATGCATGCATGCACGTTCGCGTTTACAAGCGACCGAACAGAAAAAGCTCCCCGTGCGCCCATTTCGGTGTCAGTCGTTAATTTGCGAGACTACGCGCGGCGTTTATTTTCGAAACGTTTGTATGTGCTATCGATTATCCGGCAAGTTCAAGGATAACCAGGAAGATAGTATCAGTCCGCTTTGGCTTTCGAGTATTCGTAGCGCGCTTATTGAAATTCAAATAAATCCGCACCACGGTGGCTTTTAGCTCGCAGCACCGTCTTCGCAAATGTAAATTTGGTTTATTGGACGCGCGGCGGAGATTCGCCGGCCATATAAATTGGCGACTATTAATTGTCATCCGTTCGTTTGCGTTTCTTTAAAACAAGCGGACAGTGTGATTTATCGTTGGACAACAATAATTGTTAAATACGAACGGCCCTCGTGACGGCGCGCAACGCAAACGAATCGTATAAACTTCGATTGTTACGGGGATCAAATTCGTCACACGGAAAAAAGTGAACAATGCATTTCTGCTAACTCGAAATGCATACCCGCTGGGAGGCTGTTACGCGAATTAATATAATTAAACTGTCATCCCGTGACGTTACTTTACGAACATCTAATAGGCCAATTAATCATATACATAAAGTACGTCTATTAGCGTTCGCTGCATTGCCATTAGAATCGATATAAATTTCGTGAACATGCAAGCGACGATAAAGGGATGAAGTCTCGTGCTTTATGAAGACGAATGTCACTGTAATAATGTTGAATAAGAGTAAACCCTTAATAAATGAGAAAAAGCATGTGACGAGATTGAACCGCGCGAAGCGATCACTGTACGTCCGCGTGATCAAAGCCGAAAAAGCGTATATAATATTGTAAATAAATTTATACGTGATTATACGATAAGCAATTCGAATTCGATCCCTCGAAGAATGTACATTTTTGATCGAGCGTTTCCTGGTTGCGAGCGAATTGTATACATAATATTGTGCGAGACAGTAAGCGATTGCGGAGGGACTCACCACGAACTTGGACTTTCGCTTGTAATGCTCGCAGCCGTAATCGTCGTCGGCGGTCGTCTCCAGGGGTTCTTCCTTCGACGTCGACGCGCGGTCAGCCGCGGTGCGCGGTTCGTCGTTATTCTCCATATCTCGCGATGGTCCCAAATATCTTGCCTCTTTCTCCTCCGCCGCCACCTTCTTCTTCTTATCAACTCGCACGTCGTCCTTTCCAGATTCCCTAGCGGCGTGTCCGATTAACATCCGCCCGGCCGCAGTTTGTTTGTTTAATTAACACGCCGTCGGCGTTTCAACAACGGCGGAAAAAGTGTTGCACCGACGTCGAACGTTCGGATCACGCGCCGAATAAACAACAACGGGGCACCCGTGTTCCCTCCGTATGCGAACCTGGTCAAAGATCTGTCAACCCGAGCCGACGGGGAACGTATCGGGCCTCGTGTCTCCGCTCGCAAGTAGAAAATCGTTTCGTGCCATCATCGGCTGGCTGCGACCCGCACCGCAACTCTGCCTCCTCTGCGTCGCGAACGTTTTCGAAATGAGCGACTTGTATTTGACCGATTGGTGACCGGGAATCGCGGGATTTTTCGTCGCACGTAATATAGGGTGACGCGGCGACGCTCGTTTGGCAATTAGAGAAGGATACGCGGAGGAACGGGACACCGATTCTCGATAATTTCTGGGAAACAAGAATCGGCACTCCGTCACTTATGACATGACACTACTCTACTTCGTTGTACTGTACTATCACCACGGTGTAATGATTACAACGGCAGACGACGTTCGGAAAAAAACGATGCAAAAGTACGGCCGGAAGTTGTGACGACGCGTTGCGGTACTACGTCGCCTCGGCACCGTGTGCATCCGGCCCGCGAAAATACGAACAACAAACGAATCGCCTGTACAATAAGAATTCATTGAATTAAGAAATAATTTGTTATACTCATTCCTTTGATCACATTGTTCAGGATCTTTTGAGATTAAAAAGCGGTGAAAGTAACAGGTGCTGGTTTGACAGATAAATATAAGAAGATCAAACGTGACAATTCATATACCTATATATTGTTTTGTTCCATCATTGATGACTCATTTGATTCAATGGTAAAATTCCGCTTCCACTTTTCGTTATTAGATCTCATCGCTGCCAATATACGTATGTCCATTTGTTCATTTATCATATGGATAAATTTAGCCATCATCGACACACCTACACCAAGGAACCAATGGGTATCGTAAACGTTAATCGATGTATTGTCAACTATGACCGTAAGAGAGATAAGCAGTTTATTTCGCGACATCCAACGAAGACACCGTCCGAGTGCAATTCAGAGTATAAAAGCAAACGTAATTTTGTAGTTTGCTTCGCCAACGAGCGACAAATTCGAGCCGTGATAGAAACTTTGCGTCCATTATAGTGGTCATTTCGGTTCGTATGGTTATCACTAGTATACACATAAAATGGTGAGAGATGGGTGTTGAACGGTGAACGGAAAGGAGTTGGTTAAAACCGATAGTGCGCGTCGATCGTGGATACGGTGTATCAATAATCGGTCGCGGTCTTTTCTTGGCTGCCATTGAACCATTCGATTTAGATAAGTGTGGAACGCGTTCACCAATGCTGAAATGAGGCAGAAGAGCGTCATGCATGGCGACTCGCGGAAACTATGCGATAGATACACGCAGTTCGCCCCGCACGGGCTCTGCGCTCCGTCGGATTAATGATCAATGGCTTTATTTGAGAAGCGATACACGAATAAAGTGCTACTAGATGATACAGAAAAGCTGACGAGCGTCATTGAAAATGCAAGAACAATCGACGGACACACGGTACGGCGCACGCTTAACACCCGACACATATTATTTTGACATTTGCTCGATGAAAGGTGAAGCATTTACGCATCCGATCAATTCCCGATCCGATCGGTTTCACACTACGCTGAACTCATTATTTCTTGTCACGTACCACCGTCTTGATCATTATTTCGTCACGGGGTTCGTGCGCTTTCGTATAGTCGTAATGTCCGAATTAAATCACTGCCATTTAAATACTTACTACATATTTACAAAATGCAGCTTACACGTGTAAAGGAAATAACGATTGTACTAATGCTTATAATATATAAGTATATTCTAGATACTTCTGTATCTATCACGTGATATCGAGAATTCTGTATTTATATTATTTTTGGGGGTTTTTAGGAGTATGTGATCAAAACACAGAGAGGTCCACTTCCAGAGAAATTTTGGAGAGTCAGCAGACGCTATAATGACTTCGTACAGCTTAATGCAGCTTTGTCAATATCAGGCATTGACCTGGCACTTCCACCAAAAAAAATTATTGGTAATATGGAGCCAGACTTCATAGCTCAACGTCAAGTAGCCCTACAGGTAAGATAAGCTTCACAGACAAATTCTAGATATCAGAATCAATTTGCTATAAACTTACTGTTCACCTTTCAGAATTATCTAAACAACATACTAATGAATCCCATATTGGCGTCGTCGCTTCCCATGAAAAAATTTTTAGACCCGGATAATTACACAGCACCTTTACATGGTACGATCTAATTGGAATAATGAGTATAATAATTAGGAGGTCACACAGCACTTGTTGTTTTTTACAGAAATAGCTCTGCAACAGGTGTCACTAGCTTTACGCAGTGATGCAAATTTCGAAGTTTGTAAGGCGATTCCTGATATGGGATGGCGGCTGAGGAAGCACTATTACACGGTGAAAAATCGTCAAAACCCTAAGCAAGAATTGTTGCTAGCATGGGTGGAATTCGGTCCAGACAAACACCTGCAAGACAAGGATATGCATGGTGTCTTCAAAAGTTTAGGAACATTGAAGCATAATTATATAGAACCAGTCGTGTATCAACACGTGACGGAGAACGGCGCGTTAATGATTAGAAATTTTTATCCGCCGGGCACACTGCGTGACATTCTGTGCGTGACCAAACCCAAACAGCCATTTATAAAAAAATATGGGAACCCGAAACAAACCAAATCGCTCACAGTGCCTGAAATTGCTATGTATGGTTACCAGGTAAGAAAACTTCCGTCTGATATTACCGAGAAATGACTAATGAGTGACAGCCTCTTGGGATTTTGTGTCCCACGAAAAAGTCTACAATTTTTTATGCCTTTAGAATATATTGCAACTGAATATTATGTATTTGTTTCAGATTTTGGAAGCTTTAGGATTTCTTCACGAAAAGGGCCTACCATACGGACATTTGCACACGGGGAATATTCTTCTTACTCAAAGAGGCGCGAAATTGTTAGATATAGAAAATGGTCTATTAGGATTACCGGCATTTTATCGGCCTTATGTTGTACAAAGACGTAAACTTCACGCCACGACGCAAGTGGACGTTTATTCGTTTGGACATGTATTATACGAACTGGCATTTGGAAGACCATTATTGGAGGCAACATGTTCAGATTTGCCATACTGTGATCCAAGTCTAAAGAGTCTGCTAGAGGTGATATTATCACCGGAAGCCCTGAAACAAGACCTGCCAACAGTGTCACAATTACTGGAGCACCCATTCTTCGAATCAGCGAAACACAACGCGTTAGCCGCTGGCTCTGTGGAGAGACCACATTTCAAGTTGAGCAGTCATTTGAAGGAAGCTTTACAGGAAGCGGTGAACAAAGCAGAACAGAGACTGAAGGACGAACAGAAAGTGGCGCGGCATCAAAAGAGGCTCGTCAAGGTTCAGGAAATGATGAGTTCGGAGGAAGAGATGAAGAAGAGAAAGCATAAACTGGTAAATATCGTTTGCATTTTGATTCTACGTCGACTTGCTCTGAGTTTTCAAACTGAATTGAATGTTTTAGAAGAGGGAACAGAAATTAGCCCAAGAACAACGTACCGCTAATCAGTTAAGCGCGAACGGAATGAAGCACGTGAATGGTAAAAGCCCGGAGCGATCGGATAGCCCTACGAGTACTTCCACGGCGACCAGTGTCGGGACACTGACACCACCATCGCTACGTAAGTATATGATAATTTTTCAAATAATCTTCATTGATAACTAACATTAATCGATCTTCCTGGTTTTTACATTAGCTGGGCACAAAAGTTGATGGCGCGTGCTACGCTTATTTTTCTCACGTAGGTCATACCGATCACTCGAACACTAATTGTGTACATGTTCATGCATCCTCTCATTTTACCATTGCTTGAATACATATCGAATTTGCTTTGGGTAATTGGTAGATGGTGACGGTTATAGTATTTTCGATTATATACTATATTATGTATGAATGGTTTTTGTAGAAAATGTAGAATGTATACGATTAAATGTAGTGTAGTCGAATATGTTCAAGCGATGTTATTGATATTATAAAAGGGTACAATTTATTTATTAACTTAAGGTTCTGCAGATACGCCGCAAGGTGATGCAGTTCCTGCTAAGAGCATCATTCCGCCACCGCCTCCGTCAAAAATGCCACCACCGCCGGTTGCCGCGGTAAACAACGCCCCGAAATTGACCAACGAACGAGCGGCTCTGCTTGGGAGTATTTGTAATTTCAACAAAACTAGTCTTCGTAAAGTTGCCAATGGCTATCAATGAGATGATAGAGTTAGTGTAATTGAGAAAGAAGCATGTGACGAACGATCGCATCGATTGATGACTGTGACCGCGATTAATACCAAAATGATGTTATTTTTGTTTCGATATCGTGATGGTGTTTATTATTCTTTTTCTCGATCGCGATACTTGAAAAGTTCTACGTGTATAATGTGTATTTACATTTTGTAGAATCATATGAATATTATATATATATATATATATTACATTGCACAGGGAGATAGATAGTCGTGACTCATATGTTTACAAAATAATCATTTATAAAATGATCCTATGTATGTTAGCGGCACGCGATCATTGTTAGAATTGAGAAATATTTCTTGTTACTTTCTACACTTTAAACACCGTCCAAAGATGGATTCGAAATTGTAAGAGATTAATTAAAATACTGAATAAGCTTTAAAAACAGAATGTTTGCTTTTTAATTTCATATTTTTACACATTCCTCGAGAAATAGTAAATTCTTTCAATCATGTTCAGTCAATTGAAATAGTTCTTAGCCGAGTACGAAGAGAGAAATGTGAATGAAATTCCTGCACTTCGATCCAAGTCTCGCGATCGAACATTTTTTGTGAGCTTATTTTTGTACTGTGTTCTTTGAATTCTATTCTGTGTATGTGACCTTAGTGAAACAATTACAGAAAATACTAAGTGATAAGAGAGAGAGAGAGAGAGAGAGAGAGAGAGATAGTATTCTACGTGTACCACGTAAACTTTGTCCCGTTAGTGTTAAATGCCATTCTCTCTATTTAAAGTTTATGATATGCATAAAACGTATTAGTGTACAGATTTGACATCTCACGTGAAAAGTGATTATCGTGTGTCGCTTTCATCGTATCGTCTCGTAGAATCGGAATTGCTACGTACTTTTACGGTGGAAGAATATGTGCCAAGATGTACGCGATCTTTCCATTCGGGGTAGTAATATCGCGAGAATGAACAACGTAAACTATATCTAAGGAAAAATATATATATATAATGTACAAGATCTGTCTGTGAATATCCTATTAAAACAATGTAAAATAGTCACATTTTTCATATGTAACGTCGATCCTCAATGTGATTCGTTAAATTGTCCTTATAACAGTTATAGAGTAATATAAGCGATGTTTGTTTATCGACGATTGTGAGAAACAGATTGAAACAAATTCTATATTTATTTAGGAATATAACATAACTTATATAATTTGAAGATGTTCGTACGTATTAATAAATATGTTTAGTAAATGGAACCATTATTTGTTTCTAAGGAACGTATTAACTTTCTTAATCGTTACGTGATAGTTACAATTATATGTTTCTGTATACTCCCTCAAACGACATGCTATGTTGCTAAAAATAATTTATTAAAATGGAACAGCGGCGTAAAAGAATATCACAATTACAGTTCGAATGCTGATCGTATTGGATACAACAGATTGTCGAAAAATAGTTTTCTCTTTGAACATATTTTACTACTTACAATTGAAAATTTAATAAATACAAACAATGCATATCCTTGCAGTATTTTTATCGTTCGAAGTGTCTTTACCACTATTTACTGTAAATTCTTACAATATCAAAAATATACATGTACGTGTGCATATAGCTGTCTATAAATATACGACGATTAATTATAAGCACTGCAATTTCATCCTATTGTGCTCGGCGGTTAAGCGTTTTCAAGTTCAATCATTGTATAAATTCTTAACTTCTTTGTTCGTATTCAATATTATATTCGAACTATGTAGAGCCATACAAAAGGTTTCTAATTTTCTATTTAGTATAAACGCATAACTTCGCGATCAATTGTATAAAGGTAGTTTAACGTTTGTTACGTCGTACGATCACAAATTACGAAGCTCTGTGATAGTAAAAAATGGTAAACGCGTGAAAACAGAAGAGTAGCATGCGGTAAAGTGGCACGCACGCGTTTTCACGAGCTTCCGTAATTTGTGATCATATTCAAATTTATTTTACAAACAGTAGCGGTGTCATTTGTGTAGTATGCCACAATGATTCCTTCTATATATGTATTATTATACACGTTGTCATGTACGCGATTCTGTTAACTGTGAAACGTATATGGCGTTTTGAAGTTTACGCGACTTGTATTCGTATTAAAATCCTTCCCCAAAAATGTCATGGGCATAGCATTCTCCTTTTTCTAAAAACAAGTAAAAAAAAAGAAACAAAAAGAACTATATCACTATTGCCCGATATGCGCAGCACATTGCACATTTCCATTACATTTTACTAATAGATTGATCACAGGTGACCAGACTTTGTAAAAGTCCGAGCACGATAATCACCTATTGTCACATTAAAAAATAGTTTCATTTTTGGCAAATTATGGCTAGCCGGGGCTACGTCAACCGTGCCCCCTGTATAACCATCATGAAAGTTTGTGCAGTTGTTCAGTGATCGTCTTCAGTCTGAAAAAGAAATGATCAATTATAGACGATAATTACTGGCTTAATGCGTTATTACAGTTAAAGAAGGACTAAAGTCCACCTTTGAAGTTCCTCCTGAATACGATCCGTGATCGCTTTCCTTGCCTCCACTTCGCTCGCGTTTGACGCACGTAATTTCTTCACTAAAGCGGTAAAGTCTATCGGCTCGCCATAGTTCAAGGTAACCTTTTTTCGCATTTGCAACCGATACGGCGGCTCGTTCGGTAGAACTTGGTCCATGCCGAGGTGGTAGATCGGTATCACCATCGGTGTGACCGGTGATTCCATGATTAACCTTCCAATGCCCCACTTTAATCTATAATCAAACGAGTAACAGAAACAAAAATTCTCTCAGTCTTTTCTTTCAATACACTCGTCGGTTTCATCTGGAAAAAAAGGTGCGAGTTAACAAATGAATCGAAGAACGCACAAACCTCATGTCTTCTTTAAGCATGTTCACTTTTCCCTCGGGAAAGACGTGAATCCACTCGCCGGCGGCTAGTTTTTCGATGCAGAAATCCATGGCCTCTTGGTACACGCCAGCTCCTCTGATCACAGGAATGCATTTGCCCAGCATAAAGAAATACGAATGCCAGGTCTTGGTGAAACAAATGTCGTGGGCGGCTAGCGACCATCTCATCCTACGTCGATTAAACATATGCTTCACGTCCAGGGTCGCTAAATGAGTTCAGAGATTTTTCTTTCTTAAATTCTTTCATTCGAACGACGGTCATTCTGAGGAAGAAAAGATTATATGTATATGTTTAGGAAAATGGGTAAACGCGCGACGTATGATTTAAACAATTCCTATAAATTTTAACCCATTGTCATCATTCCTTGAACAAAATAGGATCAATAATTATATACTTTTACAGAGTATGGCAAAACGTTTGCTTGTAGAAAGTGATAACGTAAATAGAAGCTAATGGCAGATAATGAATCCACGCGATATGATATGATAAGAAGCTTTAAAGATAACAAGGAACATGAAATATCATTGTTAAATGAGCTTAAATTGCCAAATTGCTCGGAAAGTGTTAAATACAAGAAGTATGTAGCCAATACGGTGATGCGTTTGTTGAACAATTAAAAAAAAAACTTACCCCATATACCGGGATCATCGAAGCAACTGTGATGATTTGACACGGTGATGAGAGGCACATCTTTTGGACGGGAGTACAAGGCCCGATTGATGATATTTATGTTGTACACCGTTGTCCTGTTTAGCCATTCTTAAAGAGCGCGAACAGAAAGAAAGAAACGCTTAGGTAAATTATTTTTACGCCGGAATCAACGATAGATAAAATAGTGTTTCGAGAAGTATTCGAACGATCAAGCATTGGATTATTGTTGAATAAGTAGTTTTTCAGATAAGAACGTTTCCGGTCACTGATAATCCATATCAATTGTGCAATTCTATACAGTTACCAGCATCTGCCATCAAGGGAGCGAAACTACTTTAACTGTTATCTATAATCTTCTACTGGTCACTACTAAAGGTCGTTTATCAAAATTAACTGCCGAAAATTGCTGACATTATCTATTGTCCAACAACCCAATGCTCAGAAAAATAAGTAAAAATAAATATATTGCGAAAATTTCTTACAATACATCTTGCATAGGCACAGGGGGAAGGGGGATATGTAAGTATATTGTCCTTGGAATTTGTATATTGGTATGCTGTACTCTACAGCGTAGTTGCCGCTAAACACACTTCATCTTGACTTTGCATAGAATTGGTGTACTTTAGGTGAATGTTCGGCGAACCGTGACTTGCGCTCGCACCTCGTGAACCAACGTAAGAATAAGCGCATTATTTATGCAGCGCAGACGTAGATGACTATTCTCTGCTTAGGACTTTGCAACTTCAAGGCTGACTCTTACGGCCGTCGATTAAGCAACGAAACTGATGTTCGAGATACATGTATGCATCCGTATTGTTGTTTAGCCTTTCTTTTTCAAACAAAGCATGACGGCGATTCAAAGATGAAACTGAACCGGACGAAATGAATGGCAACTATTACACGCGGCGAAACTGATTATGACGAATAAGAAGACCGAAGCGGAGGAGAGTAATAGAGGTTGTGGGAAGGGAGTGAAGACTTCGTGTGGCACGTCCGACCAATTGAGTAATGCGCTTAATTTATGAAGTTTATTGTATCGTTGCTAAGTCAACACTGAAAGCCGCGGCAGTAGTAAATCAGTGGTTACTCACTGAAAGGCCGTCGAGGGCCAACAACTGATTTCCTGTGCCCTTCGCGGGCCGGTAACGCGTACACGACCCTACCTGAAATTAAAAACGCCAAAGCTCGCAAAACAAAACAAAAATAACGCGAAATTTTGACAACACGAGCTTCTGAAAACATCACGCAAACCAAATACGAATTACGTAAGTAATCGTTGAAATCAAACCAGAAGAAGGAAATAAGAGGAAAGCAATAAACGTTATACACGCGTTATGATCGTGGTTACAAATCTGTTAACACATTCGGTGTTAATAAATGTAACGTCGAACGTTCGCGTAGAAAACGTTTCTCTTCGCACGCAAAAATATTTTGCTGAGTTATATGGCTACAATTATAAATTCACATTTCCGCGTTGACACTCGGGATCGAATATCGTGTAGCTTCTGTATGCTTTTAATAGAGCCACATGAAAATGAAACATGCGTGACCAATTCTAGCATGATGAAGTGTGTAATGTAAAATGTAATTACAAAAGTGTGTTTACTTTAGGCCTTTTATTTATGGTCACCTGCTTCGCTCCATTTTTTTTATTACACAATCTTTCAATTACGCTATACATATACATGAGCGTATTGTGCATGTCGGATTAAAAACTCGCACAATGGCCGAAGACGAGGGAACAATATGTAGATAGTAGAAATTAAAATATCCAGTCATTATAATATGACTGCGCTAATTTATACATTATTTCGAATGATGAATTAAATCAAATATGCTTATTGCTGCAGAAAATGCAATTGACTGCAAATACGTGTGCGGTTGAACTCTGCAACTGGACAAAGATCAAGAGCAATTTTTATTAACGTTAAATCACGTCCTAAATCCATATGAATTGGCTTTAATTTCTTCAAGAATTCATGAATTTTAATAAACTTAGCTTCTGGGTAACATTTCGCTTTTAAACTTAATCGATAAATAATAAACGAAGGATACGTGCCTTTCGACCCCGTGAAATGCTACATACAATCACACCATTTAAATTACAATTAGTACTTTCAAAAGTTTTAAAAACCATTTGTATAGGGACTTCCAAATTTACTTCAATTTCACAACTAAACTAATGCACTTGCACATTACGATCGGTAAGGTCATCGGNGTATGCTTTTAATAGAGCCACATGAAAATGAAACATGCGTGACCAATTCTAGCATGATGAAGTGTGTAATGTAAAATGTAATTACAAAAGTGTGTTTACTTTAGGCCTTTTATTTATGGTCACCTGCTTCGCTCCATTTTTTTTATTACACAATCTTTCAATTACGCTATACATATACATGAGCGTATTGTGCATGTCGGATTAAAAACTCGCACAATGGCCGAAGACGAGGGAACAATATGTAGATAGTAGAAATTAAAATATCCAGTCATTATAATATGACTGCGCTAATTTATACATTATTTCGAATGATGAATTAAATCAAATATGCTTATTGCTGCAGAAAATGCAATTGACTGCAAATACGTGTGCGGTTGAACTCTGCAACTGGACAAAGATCAAGAGCAATTTTTATTAACGTTAAATCACGTCCTAAATCCATATGAATTGGCTTTAATTTCTTCAAGAATTCATGAATTTTAATAAACTTAGCTTCTGGGTAACATTTCGCTTTTAAACTTAATCGATAAATAATAAACGAAGGATACGTGCCTTTCGACCCCGTGAAATGCTACATACAATCACACCATTTAAATTACAATTAGTACTTTCAAAAGTTTTAAAAACCATTTGTATAGGGACTTCCAAATTTACTTCAATTTCACAACTAAACTAATGCACTTGCACATTACGATCGGTAAGGTCATCGGATATATTGTTATAATTGCGTGTTACGATACAAATTAATCTTTAATATTCTCTCTCTATTCTAATACATAAAATAAAATTGGCAATCTATACTCGCAGNTCGTGTTACGATAAAAATTAATCTTTAATAATCTCTCTCTATTCTAATACATAAAATAAAATTGGCAATCTATACTCGCAGGTCAAACAAAAAATTATTGGAAGGCGCAAATTAGCATTTCAAAAACATTTTTAAACATTAATAATGCATAACATTCCGAAACTTCAAACCTTCATACCTACTTCATTTACATTCAATAATTATTTAGCAGATTATATAAAGAATTTTAAAAATGTTTTAAAACGAAGTTCAATCAATAATCTCTTTGATAAAAATCGAATTTATACAAAAATCTAGTATTTTTATTTGTATATCAGATAGAATTGTTCAATATGTAGTATTATACACCAATTCGTTATCTGATGATTTTATTTTGCTGAACAAATAGAAAACTGATAATTTCTCATAAAATAGCGAACATGTTATTCTTGCTGAAGTAGATATCAACAAATGTAATTACACACGCAGGTTATATCTGATAAAGATACGCAGTTTATCAGCGATTAAAGATGAGCTCACGCTATGTCACGTTATTATATAAATTAGCAATGTTTCCCGCGTTTTCTTGTAAACATGAAACTCATCGTCCGTTTTCTATTACAATAATAAGAATTATAGGTATTATGGGAATTAACTATAGAATACATCGTCTATACTTACATTCCAAGTCAATATAGGTAATAGCTTTAAAAATCATCGGATTCGCAGCACGTGAGGAACACTTTTTATAGCTGGTGTTCGAAAGAATTTCTTGACGAATTGACGCATCAATGTCGTAGAACGGACAGTACTGATTTTTATTTAAAAAACCGGCACCCGCAGCCGCTTACCTATAATAATTTTAGAGAAAATCCCTACTGCTGCGAAGGTTATACTGCTCGCGATGTTCCAAAGGCTGCTCGGATATCGAAGCTTCGGTATGATCCATTTAATGTCGTACATCGCACTGCCTTCCACTGACTGGATCGAAGGGAAAAACAGCAGTGCGACACTTTTTCCGGACGATTGGGAAGCGCCTTCCCCACGAGAAATCCTCTACTCTTTCGTAACTCGCGACAACCATCTTCGTGCCAACTTCACGCCATATTTCTCGATAATCATCACGTGGTTGGCCGAAGACCACCGAACGCGTACGAAAGTTCCCGACAATAATGAATTACTTATCGTTTAATTATTATTGAAACTCATCGCGCGTTTGAATACTTGTTGGCCTCATTAACAATGTGCAACATTGTGAACGTACTATTCGCTTTTCTCAATGAAACAAAAACAAGATGGTACGTGTAAATTATACTTTTTCTGTAATGACACAGTAGTANACAACATTGTGAACGTACTATTCGCTTTTCTCAATGATAGAACAAGATGGTACGTGTAAATTATACTTTTTCTGTAATGACACAGTAGTACCGACGTACACACGTAAATTCATGATCATCAACCGGTCCTAATTCTTTACTTGTGTAACGTATTTTTATGTATAACTTGTAATATTAATCTCAGAGAGTCTCTGTTAATGCAAGAGAAATATGTACATAGTTTTGAAATGACAGTCAATTAGAGCTGAAATAGTATTTATACAGTTTTTATTCATCTATTTACACTCTGTTGTTTTATACTACACGAACAGGTTTCCATGATGCAAAAAGTGAAGTAATAAGAGTAATACTAATCCGGTATTAACAGACAAGAAGAGAAAAGGGAAAGAAAAACCGCGAAAACACTATCATGAGCTCGTAATACGGACTCGCGCATACTTACGAGAAATGTGATACTAGGAACGGCTTCATTTCGTTTTCTTCGTCAGCGAGCGAAGAATTTCAGTGAAAGGATAATAAAGTAAGACGGTTAAATAAATGCGAATACCGCAGACCGACCGATTCACCGGTTGCCAACGGTGGTAAGCAAATTTATGATCGTATTATCCTAAACGGTGGTAACACGGTCTCGTTAGCGCGACTCGAAAATTGCGAGGGTATACATTATAATAATCGCGGCACGCTTCGCGACTACGCGATAGCGAAATGCCCCACGAGATTGCAGATAACCGTTCACGGGTCGAACGGGCGTACAATAAGACGTGGATGATGTCCACGTTGGGGTGCTCGTTGGCGGTGACGATGCATTCGCGATGTCAGTCGAACACCTATCAGAAGCTGGTACAACTTACGAGAAAGAACGCGGAGGAACGGACGCGGTTTATGAACGGACGTGGGGGCAGGAGGAGCCGTACACGACGATCGAGTACATACATTAGTAGCATCGGGTTAAGTTCGTGCGCGCGGGGAAAGAAAGGACGAAGCACGGGCACAAGCACGGGAGCATCGAGGAAGGTGAAAAGAAGGGAAAAGGTAAGTACAATGATGCGAAGCGAAGTCTCGCTGGCCGCGCGGGAGGGATGAGAAGAAGGAGAATGTCCGGTGGCATGTGGGAAGTGGGGGTCTGACGCGAGCGGAGAAGCAACTAGTCGAAGGTGCGCCGGGATGGGGGGAAAAGGGCCTCATCTCGACAGCCAGTCCGATTCGAGTCTCTCGGCTGCGTGTTGCCGTGGCATCGTACGTACCCTTCCAGTTTACAACCGTGGCGAGGATACCTTGAAACATCGTACTCAGGTGAATCTTGTACCATTCGAGAATCGACCACGAAGTGTCTTTTTCGCGACGTCCTACACGTTCTCCGTTCGCTCACCCTCGCGAGGAAGTCATTCGCGTTTCGTTATATAGTTCGATGCTCGGTTCGAGCGAAAGTCGAATTCGGGAAGAGCATCGACGATAAACCGGGATCACGATCAATATCAATATCCTTAGTTGCATTGAACGCGCGGTTCAATTCGATCGTCGATCGACTTCGGTCGGCTCGTAACCTTGAAATGAGATTTCGGACATTGTTATTAACGCTACCGCCGCAACGCGTTCGTCTCGCGGCAGGCTTCCGACCGTTGAACCGCGAACAGTTACCGAACACGTCCGCGAAGTGGTGATGTAAACATTCAAGTGCCGCTGTGAAACACGAGAAACTCGACGCGGTGCGAGAGCAAGGAAGGATACCGGGGGCGAGAGAGAACGAGACAGGTAAACAGATAAAAAAAGAGCGAGCCGAGCATTCGGCTTGACTCGAAGTGCAGCGTACGGTGATGCCGCGAGGATGCCACCGTCGTCGGTCCTTTCGACACGATATAGGACGTCGCGACGGTACCCCGTGATCCGGCGGGGCCACACGACCCTGTGCCACGACGACGTAGCTCGGTGCGGTGCAAGTGCAAGTGCAGGTGCAGCTGAAGTGAAGTGGTGCCAGTTCGACGGGAGAGTACGTGCGGTATATTACGCGACGGGGACACGGCGATGCGGCAAGCCAGGAATCCTCCTCGTATCCGTTGAATCGCGAGTGACGTATCCGGGGACAGATCGGTCAACGTGTTCGCGCGTGTCCGCGGCTACGTGCTACGCGGAAGACGTCGTCGTCCTTTGTTCGGCAACGAGCGGCGGAACGGTGAATTCGTATCGCGGAGAGTTCTTGCCAGGCTCGAGCTATCCCGAGCTTCGTGGTTTCAGCATCCCGGCTGCAGCGGAGAGAAAGCAACAGGTATGTATATGTATAAGAGAGTATATACGTCCCGTATTCTCGGGTGGTTGCACGTTTGTACGATCGCGTTGCCTGTTGGTTCGCGCACGAACGTGCGCATGCTCTTGATCGAAGATCTTGCCGTGCAATACATATACATACGTACGTACTTCCAGGGCGAACCGGTGACTATGTGTGTACGTGTCTTTCATCGCGGAAGAAACTCCAGTTTGGTTAGAACGAGGCGAGGTCGTCCTCCCCGTGCCCCTACGCGCATACAAGTTTTGCTACTTTTGTATTTCTCTGCCTTTGAATAGGACGATCGTGCAAGATACATGGGTATACACGGATGAATACGAGACTTTCTTTCGTCCTCTGCTAAATGTTGCACGGTAATTAAGAAGGACGGTGTAATGATCCGTGTCATTCTCCTCTGTTATGCCAGTTCGTTTCGTTAGCATTGACGTTAATTAAACGTCATATCCTCGTCGAATGGACTGGACGCGAAACAAAGTCACTTTGATCGAGCCGGTGCTCGTTAATGAAAATTTACGTTCGACTGCTCCGTCCTGGCGTTTCGGAAGTTCACCGAACATCACTTCGATTCGACATTTTGTCCCTAACGGTTAAAGGCAACTGGAGTCGTAAAAATCCCACGATGGGAGCCGCGTGTCGATTTCGAATACGATGAATTTTGCCTCAAAGATCTTAATTAAGATTATAGCCACGGCCGTCATTAGTCGCACGGAAATATTAAGAAGGTAACTGTGCCATCAGCCAGGTTTTTAAGCCACGGTGAAAACTTATCAGATAAATAGAAAAAGTATAGAAGATTCAACTGCTACTTTCTCGCGGAGCCTGTCTCCTGATTACTGAGCCAAGTTTTCCTTAATAATTAAAGTAAACGTATCATACGTTGGTTCGCGCGCGGAAACTGGGCCTCGTTTCGAATTACGACGGACCACCGGTTCGCTCCGGAGAATTTTAATTGGTCGTTTCACGAATTATAAAGCATTGCAGGTAAAGGACTCTTCGCGAGCGTTTGGTATCGTATCCATTAACATACCTCGGTTCGCCCTATCGTTTCCGTTGCACGCTAGCGACGAACGCTTAATCGTTAACGACGCAAAAAGATACTAATTACAGCAACCTGCAGCCACTTCTTTCGCTCACCGTGTACCGATCCGTAGCCCACTTTCCTTATTTTCCCGTGCTTTCCTTTGGGCCAGCTGTGGATGGCAATTACGACAACTTAGAGTAATTATCGTCGTTTATTCGGTCTCGCGAACCCGACGTTGGAAATTGCTAATGCCTCGTTCGCGAGCCTACCCTGAAACACTTCCTCGCGATATGGCTGTATTATTACTATTATTATTATTATTGCAATTATACCAGAATTATATCGTAATCGCAAGGTATCAACTTGAACTTAATTGGATTGCCAGTTTAAACTTAATATACGTTAATTTACAAAAATCGTGTTTTCCAGTTGCGTAGTTTTCTTTGGGGAACCACTGGCGTGGAACACATGTATGCACACGACTCGATGCTACACATTCGAAGCGCATTAGGTGATAAGATTCAGAGGGAAAGCACGCGGAGATGGGAATGTCGATCGGCGACAGAATCTCGGTCAACTTAGTAATAAGGTTATTGTACGTGCTGCTAGAACGCTAATTGCAACTGGGAACCGACAATGAGAAAGTCGTGCCGGGCATGCTGTTTAAATGTCACAGATACGGCGGATACGATCCCGTAAACAGGCAAAGAAAATGATTCGGTACGTTAACCCGTTTGCGTCACTGCCTTACACATACGCACAATTTTATGGTCGTTTTCATTAGAGTACTCGTACAGGTTGAATTCATATGAGCCATGATTTTTAATTATATCTTATAGTAAATGCATAGAAAGTTTTCTGTAATAAAATGAATAAGTAATTGTTTATATTAAATGTGGACCGTTTTAATAAGTATATGAATATTTATGACGGTAGGGCTTGATGCAAATGGGTTAATCTTCAAGTTCCACGTGTAATACGTGTAAGGTGCAATTGCATCGAGTGGTGAAGTACCCGTGCGCCACGGCTTAATCGTTTTTCCCCTGTCCTTCGCGATTTTACAGACCGTGGCACGTGACAGTCGCAAGACCATGAGCGACCTTGTAGTTCCTGTCACGGTTTTTCATAAAAGTCCCGCCGGTTCAGATCGCCTTATTGCACGTCGGGGGTCGTGTAATGACGCTGTGGTTAAACTCCTCGTTCTTTATTTTCCTCCGATGCCAATTTCTGTGTATGCCTACCGTGCGCTGCTATGATCGACCTTCGACGTTACCCTCCTTCGAACTCCTCCTCGGCAGACGATCCTTCCTCCTTCTCAGAATTTATTCAGCTACCTTTTATAAATACAATTCAATTTCGTTTTCAGTAACGAAATTGGAGTCATTGGTGGTTTAAGTTACTCGGACATAAATGCGGAACTGCGCTTGATGAAGCAGTGAACTGATTCTCAGCATATCTATTGTGGATAATGAACGAGTTCCTTTAAGGTTTTCGGTTAATTTCATAATCCTTTTCCTCTGCAATTTTCAATTTCGTTTTATCGGCTGTGACCGAAACCGATGAGAAAATAAGGAAACAAAATTTGAATAGCCGATCACGCTAAACGGTGGGATAACTTATCGACTTTCGTTTACGGTGGTTTTGTTTCGTTGCCGCGCACGCACAGCTGCACCATTATTTTTGATCGCGTATCTCCGAGAGGGGGAAATATTTATAATGCCCACGTCGAAAAAAGGCGAGCAACAAGAGATCCCCGGGCGTTTCGATCCGTGGGCACCAGAGTTGGATGAAATACTATTATAAATAGTAAATCATCAATAACAATACTTATTTCTTTTATTTTCAATACTATTGTTGAATGTACCTCAACGAAAGCTGTTAGCTTTTAAGGCAGTGAGTCACATTGCTTGTGAGATGACTCATACTTCAGATAAAATTGAAATACTTCACGGCAGAATATTAGAATTAAAATTTTATTGATATCGACCAGAAATTAATAAACATTAAATATTGCCCAGTAATATATAGATCGAAACTATGCCAGGGTTTCGCGCGATTTTGCTTTATACTTTAATAAAATTTCTATGGAAGGTATAATTACGTGGTGTCGGTTAATCGACGGTGATCGAAGAACGCGGGACACATCGGTTTACTCGTTAATTACCGCCTCCCATTATTAATTCGAGCAGAGCGTAATCGCTCGTGTCCCTCCCTATTAGATAGCGCCTTTAATTAATTATTTTCGCGGCAACGAAGCTCGTTGCGGGCCGGCAGAAAATAGCAGGTTGCCCGTTTGAAAAATGCCCCGGCGTGCCATGGAAGAGGGAGTTATGGGAAACGAGTATGACAAGATGCAACAGTGTATTCTTTTTGAACAAGATGGATCACCGAAACGAACATAACAATTTCACGATACTATGCGCGCGTTCATGAAACGTACAGAGCGGACCGTGTAAACGAGATCAGATATTTAGCTGATTTTTTTTAGACGATGCCACCCGGTACGTCGGTTCCATCGGTCGATCCGTTAAACGAATCATTTGTCTGATTTAATAACGCATCGGCGTAGTTTGATCGCCATTCGATTATAATTCACGTTAATTATTGTAATTTATGGTAATGGGTCGATGTTTAACGTTTTTACCTTTTTCGTTGGGTGTGGTACGTTTTTTTTAAAAATGAAGGATTGCGAGAGCGACGCTATTTGCATGAATACGGAGACAGGTTCTCGCGGCCGATCACATTTTGGCCGAGACAAAGTATAATGGCGTGCAAAATGATGTGTAACTGCCATAACTCAATTTTTTCACTTCGCTCGCATATGAATCATAACCGCGGGAGACAGAGAATTCAGAAAAATTGTCCTTTGTTCCAGAATGCTGTCACCCGGTCAAGACGGCCAGTCGAACAGTTACTCGCAGCACAATAATGTCGTTCTCCAAGGTGCACCCTGTGGTCAGTGTCGAGATTTATGCCCGGCTGGATACGTGCCCCACTTTTGGCGGTGAGTAATCAGACGTATTTTGCATACATTAAGTCGTTCGCCGGTGAGAAACGCTCCTGAACGTGCCTGCTAAAACCACGGGATCCGTTTCGCTTTGCTGCGTTTTCGACGAAAGCGTAAGTTGTACATATACATACGTGCCCCAAAGCGTGAAGGAATGTCTTCTTTTTTTAATCTTTACCGGGAAAGTCATCCACTTTTCATTACGCGTATAATGGAATCTCGTTTATGAGACCCGATCATGTTACGTCGTTCGCACGATAGAATTTTATGAGTCGTGAACAGATCCTAAATAATCTGTTAGGCATAAAATAGTTGTAATTTTTGTCATTAATTGATACTTCGATAGTCCGCGTGTTTTACTGTATGCAACGACAAATGAAGGGAGCTGCGTTTATTTCAACGCTTTAACGTCTCAGCGAGGCGATCATTATGCGGTGATACTGACCGAAACGATTACGATTACGGGAAAAATTGCTGATCGCGCGATCGATGGCGACGCAGCGCGCGTAAATACTCGTATAATACCGCGGGACGCACGCGATCCCTCTTTGATTTTCCCCGGCCGGCGATACCACTTGTCGGAAAGCAAAAGTAAAACGCTTGCGACCGGTGAACGCGGCGAATGGGCTTGCCGCGAAGAGAAAAAGGTAGAAATAGAGATGGACAGGTTGGAAACGGAAAATTATCGGGAGTCGCGACGGGAGGAGGAGCGGAGGGAAAATACCGGAGGTGCAGGATATGCGGCTGGCTTAGTCACGATCGAGCGATCTATAAAACGAAGAAGCGCGTCGCGTCGTCGTCGTCGTCGTCGTCGCCGCCGTCGCCGCCGTCGTTCCGCCAGGGTAACCCAACCTTCCTATAAAACCGATGCGTGTTACGTGGACTGGTCTCGTGACAGCTTCGTTCCCCGCGTTGATAACGTATAATGTTATCAGCCCGTCTTCGCGACGTCTTCCTACTCCTCAAACAAGAAGTATCTTAATGCAAATCACGTTAAAATTATCTAGCCCGAGTATTTGTTAATGAGAACGACTGAAAACGCTTCGAGGGGTAAGTGCATTCATATAAAATAATTAGATTTGATTGACTGTTAAGTGTATTTCTATAATAAGGACATTTTTATGTGCATCCTCTTGTTTGCAAGACTTCAGGCTTTAATTACTTCAACCGGTCCGGCGGAGGTCAGTGTGAATTACGAGGAACTCGGTACTTAGGATTTCAGAAGTATCTTCGAGGGATGGTAAAAATTTCCCACAATTCTGCCCAATTATCCCTTCGCGTTCATAGAATCCTCGGCGTGAAACGCGCGAAACGCGTTCAGATTGGTAGAACGTGTTGTGCAAATAACGGGGGTCGATTTCCCGTGGGCTAGCCGGTCACGGGGTTGGTGGTTAAAGTAGAAGGCGGCCGAGGCGCGCAGAAAGGCGCGGGGGGAGGTAAAGGGGATATCGAAAGAGGGCAAAAGGAAAGGTTTCCTCTCGGCTTCGGGTCGCAGGGTCGGCTGGTCGGTCTCACGCGAGGCCTGCGTGCAACGAGACCGGCCGAGATGGGCCGTTCCAAGACGAATCGGCTAGCAACCGAGTCAAACCGACGGGAAAGAAGGAGAAAGAGAGTCGGTGCACCACCGACTCGCCAAACGATCAGACGTCGGGGGAGAGGGATGTGTATGTTGGTCTGTAATTAACATACCGAGCCCCCTCCCCCCCTCCCCCGTGCAAAGTTGGCCCGTCGGTTCGCGGGTTCACCGAGCCTCCTCGGTTCTTCCTTCGGAAAGCTTTGTCCGACCCTCTGCCATTATTGCAGCTTCGATTTCTCGATACGTTTTTCGATATAAAATTAATCAAGAACGATTGCTTCAAACAGCAATTTGTTAAGATTCTATAATAATTATGTCAAATGTATCTTTAATGTTGTTATCTACGGTTGTGATATCGTGGCCGCGTTTCCATTCCCGTTTCGGTCGCAATCAACGCGCACCATCTAACCAGAGTTTCTACTTTATTAGAGGACACCGGTTTAATTAACTTCCAATCAGTACACGTTTGTAAATCATAAAGAGATCGATGAAGCACCTTGTTAACTGTACTCGCATCCCGTTTATGGTTATTCTCGTTGGGAGTCGTCAGTACTTTGGGGTCAATCGGTCTGTGTGTCTGATCGGAAACGAACAATTCTACTTGCCCGTACAAGCGAACCAGACTAGTAACGCTGTTCTCAGAACTCGATAAATCTCCGCTCCAGCAGCTCCCAAGCACTACGTAAATATATATCTTCTACCTCTTGTCTCGCGTTCTCGACGCGCCTCGCATTCTATTTATTATTTTTATAATTAACGTCGCTCGGTGAACCTCGAGGGAAAATTGAGGGGAGTAATTCCCGACCGACTTTACACGAATTAGCGCCAGCTCTAAACGTGATCGGAAACGGTACAGCCGGGAGTAACGTTACGAAAATCACGGTGTCCTATTGTTCGCGAGACGCTTCACCGTTCGTTGCCTCTGTCGTGATTAACATCATTTGCCGAGGTTCCCCGGGAGGGGTGTGTACTCGTTAGGATCATTAAGGTTCTTACGCTCGGTACGAGCCATCGCGTCGACGCGTTTGACAGAACGTGTAATCAACAACGAGCATCACCACGAGGTTATGGGTCCCCTCGTCAACGCGTTCCAATAGCTGTGCACGCTACGCACGTTTACGTAGCTATGCGCCTCTACGTATGCACAATGTGCATTATTCGTCGTCGAAGACAGATGTTGTACTAAAACTCGATGAAATACGATGCCCCTCGTCTTGACTGGAAAAAAGTCACGGTTCCGAGTTTGAATACGCGTGTATGTTGCAATTTATTTGCATCCTGCATCGCTGGCTGTAAATATTGTAATCAAAATTAATTGGGCATTTCATGTAATAATTATTGTAATATTCAGTATAACATTTGGAATGGTATTTCATGTTGTGATAACTATGTTAAATATGCAAGTAGTTCAAGGAGAGAAAAATAGAGAGGATGATAAGACAGAGGAATAATTTTAAAGCATTCGCGTCATGATTCGAAATCGTCAAACTCGATCGCGGCCTTATCTTTTTAATTTCGCCATTTTCTTATCGGTGCCGGTTCTTAGAAGCCTGGAATTATCTTCGCCGGGAGAAGAGGATGCTGCTCGTTACCCGAGGATTTATTTTAAAAAGAAAGGCGACTCTTGTTGGTGGCCGGCGCCAGCCAAAGTGGATAGGGTTAAAGCGAATCCGGCGCGTTCGTCAAAATGAAGGCTTTCTATCTTTCGCTGTTTTTCGTGTCCCATTCGCGCCCGGGCCATAGAGGCCTGGAAGTCGCGCGACTTATCTAAGCTGAATCTGGCTGGGTATTTTTATCGGGGGTCTTGAACGTTTTACTTTAGGAGATTATAGTCTTCCGATGTTACCTTCCATGTTATGTTTATTGCCGGGTAGATTACGCCGGGATATAAAAATTAACCTTGTGTCTCCGTTTTTTGTCTTCTATTTCTTTCGCCTCTTCTTGTCTTTCAAGCATTTTTTCGTAGAAGCTATTAAACTGCCATGTACAATTAAAACGAGAGTTAATAGTAAATTGGTATTACATTATATCAACCGTTATACGAAACGTTTCAATATTTATTGTTACGTAAAATATTGTATCAAGTTTTATTATAATATTTATGGCTTGCGATGTATAGTGTAAATGGGTTAAGTTGAAATAATTATACCGGCTATAGAAGTTGACGATGATAAACGGTTTTACCGTGAGCCGAAAAAGCATGGCCCTAAAAGTTCAGCCGATTTCTTCACGTTCATCGAACCGGCTACGAAAAGGGTTAGAAGAGAAAAAGAATGTCGCTCCGCGTCGCGGGTTTCGTACGCGTGCCGCAAAAACTNTGTTTAAAACGAGAGTTAATAGTAAATTGGTGTTACATTATATCAACCGTTATACGAAACGTTTCAATATTTATTGTTACGTAAAATATTGTATCAAGTTTTATTATAATATTTATGGCTTGCGATGTATAGTGTAAATGGGTTAAGTTGAAATAATTATACCGGCTATAGAAGTTGACGATGATAAACGGTTTTACCGTGAGCCGAAAAAGCATGGCCCTAAAAGTTCAGCCGATTTCTTCACGTTCATCGAACCGGCTACGAAAAGGGTTAGAAGAGAAAAAGAATGTCGCTCCGCGTCGCGGGTTTCGTACGCGTGCCGCAAAAACTTGAAGACCTTTGGTTCCTCTTGTCCGCAACCCGTTTTCTCGCTCGACGAGCTCGTCGCTCTTCTTTCGATGCATATACGCTCGAACGCGACCGGTGCAGTTTCACTTGTCGGTGCATCGCTCTTCTCGCGGTTTCTTCTTCGAGATCGGTCCATATGCAAGCACCATCCGTTTCGTCCGTCCGCCTTTCTTCCCGTCTTCAGTTTCTTCCGTCGGCTTCTTTCAAAACCAGAAAAAGATATTCACGTAAAAGGTTTCACGTATTTGTATAGTTGATCCGCCGGATTTGCTTAAAACTTTGGAAGGGATTTTTTAAGATCTCCCAATCCCTTTGACTCTGTCCGGCCCTTATCTTGTTTAGATTAGTCCTCTACGATTTTGTACGATTCGATTCGGTTGCGTCCGCCGCCGGTTGAATCCAATCGAATTATGTTTATCTCGAGTTTTATCGGGCGATTCGAGATAGAACGCGAATTCCGTTGAATTCGAGAGGCAAAGTTATGCGATTCTCGCCGGAACGACGCCGCTTTTGCACGGAATCATTTTTACAGCGAAGAATCTGGCCACTTTTTCTGACTCTTTCGGCCCACCTTTCTATACCCGGTTCGCGTCGTGTCCTGCCTTTTACGGTACACGCTGCCCGGCCTCGGAAGCCGCTAATTAGCTTCGCTCGCGTTCATCTCTGAACATTTAATCGGCCCGGATATATTCAGACCCGCCGTTCTGGTTTACTCCGATCGGGGTTACACTCCGCTTCTGAGCCACCGAAAAATGTCCGCAGGAAAAGGAACAATAAATACGTAACGCAAGTAGATATGATATAATCTCGGCCGGACGAGTCTCATTTCTCAATCAGATGCCTGAAAAATTTAATGAGCCGACGTATAAGTGTTAAATGAACATCTCACGCAAGACAAGTGGTTCATAAATATACGCACGAATTTAAAGTGATCGATAAAACCCGGTTGCCTTGAGATATCGGGAACCGTAAAGGCGACGATAAACAGGCTCGTAAAATCGGTAGTACGTGGCACCCGTTACGAAATCCCAGTTTCGTGCCGAAATATTTTCAATCTCTCGTCATCGGGGAACTTTCTCGATCGGCCGACTTTCCGCGACCAGAAAGGAGAGGAGAGTGGACATAAACGTGGGATTCATCGGCGTATCAAATAAAATGTCACATTTTATATGAGACAACTATTCCACATCATAAACTAATACAACATTAGATAAGAATATTTAAAAATAGGAAAACAGGTGTTTTATGCATTTTATTGCATATCCCGTCGCATTTCGAGCATTGAACTTTC
>SMSR01002523.1:132289-156825 GCA_019453355.1 Ceratina japonica
CCATGGCTTTCGCGCTTTTGGCGTTGGATCTTGATGGACACGCAGAATTAACCCTCTCGGCCCGTTGTGTCCTCAGCCATCAGCCGGACCGGCTATTCTGTGCATGCATGTATCATTAAGTATAGTTATTGGGGAGAACGTATCCGCTTCGCTGGTGTCGCCGATGTCTGTCGTGATAATTGGCGTGGTTAACACCGTAGTTATATGCCTGTTTATTTGTGAATGGTCGATTGCCGGTTTCAGAGCTCGGATCACTGCTATTCATTTTACAAGTTTCGTTTTTGGGTGCTCATAGCTTGTTCGCTAGGAATCATTACACGAAGATAAATCTGTACGAAAGTCTAATGCACGGTTAGGTCAGTAGTTACGTTTACATTAAAACACTTTGACGGGCTTTACAATTATTATGAGTAGACTAAAAATTTCATGCATTTTTAAGGAATTTAATTATATGAAAAATGTAATAACAAGATGCATATTGTCGTTTATTAAGGGATGAAAGCTGTGTTTAATTCGCTTAAAAATCTGCTGTCTACTTATGACACGGGGTATATGTACATAAGTATAAGGTGGCCTCGGTCTCATTCGAGGAAGGCAGTGCAGCTGGAAAGGGGCCAAGCAGATTCAGGGAAGGCTCATTAAGCCGCATCAGTAAAGAGAAAGGCCATGGTACAGTTAAAACTCTGACAGTTTTTCGTGAACGTTCGTTAGCGCGATGCGAGGCACGGTCAGAATGCGATGAAAACGCGACCCCCGAGAAAAATCGCGCTACCCCCGCGCGCACCGGACCAAGCGGCAGCGCGCGAGGAATGCGACAAAACCCGATTCCGCGGCCTTTTTTCCGGCTCGTTACACGACTGACAATCGGAGAGAACGATTTAGCTGGAATCGCGGGCTCGTTGGCGGTCGGTCACGTACCCGCTGCCATCCCTCTCCCCTTCCCGGTCACCGGTCCCCTTGATTAGACGCTTTATTAAATATTTCAACCGGCATTACCTTGGACGTGACCACCTTCAAGGGGTTGGAGGTCCATTCTCCAGTTCGTTATGCGGTTACCTTTTTTTTTTTAAATACCGAGGGGTGAATTTAGAACTGGCGTCCGATGCGGTTTTAGCACGTGCACAGTGCGTCGAGTCGAGTTACGGCAACGTGACGTTATAATGAAATACATTTAATGTTTCGCGTATCAGAAAATCAATCATTTTTAATGAATTCTCGATTTTGATTCAGTGTATCTCGTCCGTAGGCTAGATTCGCCGTGAAATTTTTCGACTGGGGCCACGCGACCATCCGGTGGCTCTTGAAAATCGTTAATCGCGTTTAATCGGCAGATTTACGGGTTTTTGCGAGGTTCGCGTTGTTCCGCGCTCGACACGTTGTTTACGCGACCGCGTACCAACAGGGTCGTTTGTCAACCGTTAAACACTGGTCACCCTTGCCGTCCTCTCCCATTTTCCACCCCTATAGGCCGCGGGCGATACCGAGGCGCTCTTGATTAACGAGACACCCCATATATATCCGGTACACGCCCCCTTCACCCTGTTGTCCATCGCCCGGGGGGGATCGCATTGTTGCATTCGTGCTTTACTGCATATTGCACCGATGCGACGATCGCTATGCTGCCCTCCGACGTTTCCCCGATACCGTTCGCTAGTACTATCATGCATAGTCTATTCGCCTGTTTTGTTTATCAACTCCCTAACACGCTCGCTGTCGCCAGAAAATTAGGGACGCGTCAGGCTATCCGCTCCGAGTAGTTTACTATATCTTCCTCTGGTTTAATTCCTCCACGTTATTATAGTAACCAGAGAAGTGTATAAAATACCAGGAATGCGTGAACCTCCGGCGAGAATAATGCTTGTTGTTGAATTAGTTCCGTTTTAATCCGTCTCGATCTGCTTCGATCCGCGGCGAGCCGTCCTGATCCGCTTCAATTTGTTACAATTCGCTCCGTAATAAACCTTTATCGCGACCCGCGATCCGAAAAATCGTGCACCTCCATTGTGAACATGGCCTTAAAACCTCTTTCTAACCTTTCGCAACCCTTTGAGTAATGTCTCTGGTCGGACTTTAACTTGATTCACCTCGCGTTGTCCCCGGCACACTCTCGCGTTGGCCATCGACTGCCGATCGAATCGATATACGACGCGATAACCACGTTAAACGCCCGTGGAGAATTTCCATACGCGAGCAAAATAGATATTTGCCGATTTGTCAGCCTTTCTCTGAGGTACATACGTTTGACGCGATTATTTTTTTATCAGTGCGATAATTGCGATTGACGGGACGCCAGGTCCTCTGGGGGAATTAAATTATACGTTTCGTCGAATTTCTCGACGTCCGGGCACGGGTGGGTTTCGTTTTGATCGGCTCGAATTTTATTGGTTCCATCCGATTCGATCCGTTTCGTTCGTCACAGTTCCGTCGTGATTCAGTCCCTTTCGGTTCTTCACGGTTCCGCTTCGTTTCTTCCACTTCCGTTCAATTACTCGGTTCACATTCCGCGATCCAGTTAATTCGAACCGAACGCGAGTAGCCGGCATGGCGAACGCTTAAAATCCTTGACGAGCTATGCATTATCCTCCAACTATCCATAAAAATAGATTGAACCACTACCGAGACGCGGACATTTAAGATCTTAACAAGAACTGTTCATTACCGTTTCCCAGACGAAATGGATCAAATAACTAGCCAGCGGACAGTTAAAATCCCGCAAGAACCGTTCATTATCGTCCACTACGATTGCTAGTAAAAATGATTCCGCGATAATTCTCGACCTCCTAATAACCTTCCTTACCCAACCTTGCCCACCGTTTTCACTACGAACCCTCTCTCCCTACAATCATCATCACTCGTGCGCGCCGCCGTACCTACTACCCGATGCACGATGATTACCGTAGAGAAAGAACTCTCTAACGAAAAGAAGTCGAATTCACGCGCCGGTTACGTGCACACGCGGACCAAACGCTCTCGCATATAACCTCGCCGGTAGTTGGAAAGGAGGCAATAAGGAGGAATCGAGGAGAGCGGAGCAGCCGACTCTTGGTCCGCGGTGGTTCAGAGCGAGACAGCGAGGGTGGGAATTAAATGGGGCGGACTCTTGATTAGTTTGCTCGTCCACCCCGTGCTCTGGGCACCCCCCGGGTCCCCACGCTTTAATCCAGCATTATGAATATTTTCTCCTCGTCTCACGGATGGACCGAACGAGGGGCCATCGAACGAGGAAGTAACGCAGTCTGTTTTCGGACACACTTGCCCGGTGTTTGTTACACGTTCCTTCGAATGGGTTTCATTACCATTGTCCCATTTCCTCTTATGAGGACACTTGGTCCACGGCATTTTTTCATTTATTCATCCTCTCATGTCGTATTTCAGTCTCGATGCTGGCAGACTCGATTTAGAAAATTAATAGCTGTGGATTTTTATACAATAAAATTTGTATTAATTTAAAAAATTATTTAGAAATTGTGACAGTTCATAGATTTTAATGTATTAGATGCATTCTTTATATTTTCTATAAATGGTTTAAAGTACCAGTGCTAAAATTGATTTAAGAAATATATTAGTAAATTATCGAAACGATTTCAATTGACTCAGGGAACTGTTTCCAATATTCTTAAATTCCGATTTCTGTCTCATCAAGCCGAGAATTCCGCGTCATTCCCATTCGAATTCCGTCGGTGCTAAGAATTACGAACAAACCAAGATGTCCCGGCCCGAAAGGGTTTCCACTTCAAAGCGGAGGAAGCCGCTTTAAATAAGTTTGCCCGAGTGACGGGTTCGTAGCCGGGGAAAATCCGCTCGTTCCCGACGCGTTCCCGGATGCCGTCGCGACGCGACGCGAGAAAATCGCGCGGAGAAAGATGGAGAAGAGTCTCGGGTCGTTTTACGACGAACCTAACTTCCTCCTAACCCCGCCCGTCCCGACGAATGAATCTCTTGCTGGGTAATTAGGCAGATTACTTTCCGGAGTCGTTCGGGTGCCCGCCCGGTTTCTTACTCGGCTCAAGGCATACACTACCACCCAAAAGTTTCATATTCTCACATTGATATACGAATGAAAGTTGAGAAAGTGTTCAGCGCTTTGAAGAAATCTTTATACTTCAAATACAGAAAAAATATGAAAATATTCAATGCATTATAATATCTATATTCTATAATAAGTAAAACTATTNCGAAACTTGAGAAAGTGTTCAGCACTTTGAAGAAACCTTTGTACCTCAAATATAGAAAAAATATGCAAATATTCAATGCATTATAATATCTATATTCTATAATAAGTAAAACTATTGTTAAATCAGAGCAAAGATGCTTGGAATTTCTACGAAATCATGAGAATAATATTTGCATTTTGTTCTTCTATCAATAATGAAGTTAACGTGGAATTTGTTTATGGACTTGTTAAACTTTTGTCGTTTAGTGTATATGTATTTGAACGTTGGGACGGAGGACAATTAAAGGAAGAAATTCTTTGGAGTCCGATTGGNGTTTAACGTGGAATTTGTTTATGGACTTGTTAAACTTTTGTCGTTTAGTGTATATGTATTTGAACCGTTGGGACGGAGGACAATTAAAGGAAGAAATTCTTTGGAGTCCGATTGGTGGGAGAGGGTGGAACGTGGAAGAAGGGTGGGTCGGTGTCGTGTGGCGACTCGTGCGGAGCCTGAAATTCACCGCAGGGCTAATCGAGCAAAAGGCGCGTTCCTAGCGGAAGTAATGTCGCACTTAAAGAGCTCGGTGTACCTCGAGTTCGAGAAACGGTGCCATGATCACCGAAAATATCGCGCCCCACCGTTCACGTCGGTGGTTAACCTCTCGTAATTAGAATTTTCGTTCATTTGCCAGGAGACGGTGACCAACGATGAACTGGAAAACTTATTATCAGTGGCATGTGATGTATACATGAGTACAGAATATTAAAAAGTGATTGCATATTGCAAAGTCCGTAGTATAACGATGAGCGTCATTTACAAACAATAGTAATAGAAAAATATACTAATTGATAATGAAAATAGATACATCGATGCGAGGCTTCCGAGTCGCGTCACGTCGTAGATGTATGGCAGGGGCGAGACGTCAGAGGGAACGTCGGGAGAGCCAGGAGAGGCAAGAATGTACCGTTTTTATTTACGAGCCATGGAAGATCCAGGTCTCGACCGCGGCGGTCTCCTCCCGTTAATTAAATAATATTTCTCGGGAGAGGAGCCCACGGGAGCAGCGGCGCAAAGCTACGATAAGAGTCCGTCGGTAGGGAGAGAGGAGCGTCTCGCGTCGACGAAAAAAACATGGCTCCGCTAAGAGCACTTATTGCAGTATTGAGATCGTAATTCAGGACCGGGCCGGCGCTCGTCATAAACGTTCCCTCTGGCCGGACCTCTGGCCACTTCGACCTTTTCTTTCCTCCCCAACCGACCGTTATTCTTTCTTCCTCCCTCTATTCTCTTTCATCGAACCCAGCCCTCCGTCTTCGATGTCCCTAGGACGTCATCGTTAACGACTCGGGACTGTGACCGGTCATCCTGATGGATGACGCGAAAATTGGGACCGCCTGGATCAAGTACGGGTGAGTCAGAGGTGGGCTGGTTCGTTTAAAGCCAACAGGTTTATTACGGGTCGTTGGGTAACCCTCAGACTTTGAGATTGAGATTTCTATTCCCGGCGTCTTCGTGAATGAAAGATCTTTCTTCGTTTTACTATGCTCTCGAGGTACGCTTCGCCGCGAACTGGATTTTCGAAATAAAAATGGCCTTAGATGTAGATTGTATTACTGGTACACATTCGTGTATATTAAATTACCGCGTCCCATAAGGGGTTCTGATAAGTCTAATTACCGATGGGAAAAACGAGACCCTTCTATTCCTGTTACACATTATTCCGACTGAAATCCGCGAAATTCCACGGAGCTCGCGATCATCCGGTGGTCATTAACCTTATAAGCATCGTTGGTTGAACTCGATCTGTTCGTTATCTCTCGAAGGCTTCCTTTAGGAGCGACTGCAAGAACGGCGAGCGAGTGCCGCGATTAATCGAGACCGGAGCACGAGAGCGCACCGGATATCTCGGGCCCGAGAAGAACCAGCCTTTATTGCACGCGACTTTCGATAGTTTCCCTTTTTCTCCACCCAAGTTTTGTTCACAGCTTTCTGAAAGCGAGCAGTCAACTTTTATCTATATTACTCGTCTCCAACGAGCACGAAAAATTACTGACATTCGTTTTTAATGGTCCCGGCTTCGTTCTCATACTCTTCTCTGCTAATTCGAAATTTTATCTGCAATGGTCCTTTTATTGATTTTTAAGTACAAGGCTTGTTTGCGACGGTTCTTTAATTATAGCAGAAATTCGTAAATTCGTGGAAATTCTCTATACACATATATTTGAAAGGAAGGATTAATCTAGCTTATGGCCACTCCGTCTCTATCCAACTCTTTTCGCTGGATTCTCAACTACGCATTACTTAGCGGTCCTGTTTCCCACCCTTTTTTCCCATCTATTTCACCAGCCATTTCTCCTTTTTCGAATAGTTTCGTGGGACACAGCGCGTCGCGCTCCTTTTTCTGGCATTTCGCTCGACAAACATCGCAGGTCGTTGTCCCGTCGCAAGTCTAGGACACGCGGCGCCCGGCATCCGCCGGCGTCTGGCGTCTCGGCGCCCGCTCCTCCTCCTGTCGTTCTGCTTTCTGTACCGACAATCTGTCTCTTTTCCATGGACCAATCAATGGACGAATTGGCAGCGCTTCCACGATTCTTCGTGTGGCCAATTTTAGGGTGCCAGAAATTGACGATGAATAGGGTGGTCTGATCAATTGGGCACAGCTGGTATTTTTATTTATTATTGATTGATCACACGGAAACCATTAAGTGCACTGCGGAAATAATTAGTACGAGCATAAATGAGTTATTATTAAGGAGTAACAGCCTTATAGAATTTTATATCACACGAAAAAGTTCGTAATTTTCTATTTTTTCACGGGTAGGAGAAATCATANCGTTGTCCCGTCGCAAGTCTAGGACACGCGGCGCCCGGCATCCGCCGGCGTCTGGCGTCTCGGCGCCCGCTCCTCCTCCTGTCGTTCTGCTTTCTGTACCGACAATCTGTCTCTTTTCCATGGACCAATCAATGGACGAATTGGCAGCGCTTCCACGATTCTTCGTGTGGCCAATTTTAGGGTGCCAGAAATTGACGATGAATAGGGTGGTCTGATCAATTGGGCACAGCTGGTATTTTTATTTATTATTGATTGATCACACGGAAACCATTAAGTGCACTGCGGAAATAATTAGTACGAGCATAAATGAGTTATTATTAAGGAGTAACAGCCTTATAGAATTTTATATCACACGAAAAAGTTCGTAATTTTCTATTTTTTCACGGGTAGGAGAAATCATAATCTAGACTACATTTTCTTAAGTAGTTTATATTGAATAAGAATTCGCAGACTGCTCGTCAATACAATGGTGTATTATTAATGTTGGACACTGAACAGATTCCGTAGTTAGTTGAAATAACCGGAGATAACGGCGGTGGATGCACGCGATGCAAGCTGCCCGGTCCCGTGAGAAAAGCCACTCGGTCGATCAAGAAAAAAGCCAGCCAGCTTCACGCCCACACTCTCTCTTTCTCGAATACCTGCCGAAACCGATCGCTATTTAGATATTGCCTCGGCGAGCATCGCATGCGGAGAGGGAGGGAGATAGTCGGCGTGTTTCGTGTTTCATTCAGGCCGCGATCCGATACGCGTAGAAGATGGAAACAGGACCGTGCGAAGAGAAAACCAGCTTCCTAAGTCGGACAGAAATTTGCTTGATGAATAGACCGATTTTCATGCGAAATAAAATAATCGTGGTATCAGCTCAATTCATTTGCATCATTACAGAAATTAATACAATGTTTCATACAATAATTGTAGAATATTTTATATAATGTGTCATACTGTGAATACAATCTTCCATACAATAATAATTAATATAATAATAAGAGATATGAATTAATTAATAATCTGATCTCTCCTAGTGCTAAAAGCTATATTTTTTAGCTTGATAATAGTAGATAGTAAATAAGAGAAGTTTATGGCAAGCAAACACAAATTTTAGCACCTATCGCAACTCGTTTCGCACAGTCCTGAAGGGAACAGGGAAGGGACGTATGGAAGATGCGTGGTCGCGCTGGTCATCGGAATTTAAGGGTACACCGGCTGGCTCGCGTAGGTAAGGGGTCGGCCAGTAAATTAATTACGGCTTAAAATATCGTTAGGATCCGCCACAGCCGTGCCGGTGGGTTCAGTTATTAGCGCAGTACATCATACTCGGCGCTGAGAGCCAACCCTCTCCTGTTTTTCGCTCGAGATTCGGCATTTCCGTTTGCTCGAATCTGTTGCTCTCGCGAAGTAATGGATGCGAAAGTTCGACGGTAAACAGGATGCGGATTGGTTCTGGGTATGAGTAGGGAGAGAGAAGGGATGAAAATTTAACTCATTTGCATCGTACACTGTAATCATCGTGATAAAAATGATTACTTCGTGTAATAATTGCTGTCATGCTTAATACGATGTTTTATGTAATTGTTCGTAAAGGAAACACGGGTAGATTGCGGATGTAATGCGTTTAGAGAAAAATTATCTAATCATGAGTGGAAAGAATTTGAAGTAGATACACATCTACTTTAGGTGCATCTTGTGTAGGTGCTTGTGAATGGGGAAAAGTAAATGGGATCTCTCGACGTATGCGTTGGACAAGTGTTAGCTGTTAGGTCGCACCACCTGAGACGCTGTGACAAACTTGAATTCGGTATCGAGTAGACCTTCTTATATCGGCCTCACGAGGCGAGAAACGCCGATTCGATCCGGCGACGAGGGAACCCTAATCTATAACAAGTGAAGCGCGTCGATATAATTGGATAAGCTCGCCGAGCGTTTCGAGTTTCATCTTTTCCATTCCGTGCCGGCTTAACTCGTGGGATTTCAGCGGTGGAGCGAGCATAAAGCGGAAAGGGAGTCCGCGTATCGAAAATCGCGTTAATCCCCAGTTACGCTCACCTTAATCACCTCGCCGTTTTTTGTCCCGACATTTGAGATTGCGTCGTCTTTATTTTACGGCAATTGAGCATACATATTGCAAGGGAGATGCAGTTTTTTTTAATTAATTGTAGAGACCCTGGGAATCAGGTTCTTTGATCCTCGAGAATTTAAAAGTTGAGCGAATGAAAGAAAAAGATATTCGCGAGATGTTTCCGTAAGATGTATAGCGCGGGATGAGAGGGATGGAAGAGGGGTGAAAGAGATAAAGAGAGGTAATCCGTGGTTATACGACGTGGTTATACGTTGGCAATGGCACATTCAATGGAGGAAAAAAGCCCGCTAAATCCTGCAGAAGTAGTGCTCGACCAGGCTACTTCAGCATCGATCACGCGATACACCAAAGCATCACTATAAGCCTGACCAATTTATCTAAACGGGAAATTCTTTAACAATAAAAAACGTGTCTATTTTAATCAAATTATAAACTTCATATTCGTACAAAAGAAAGGAGATATTATTACTTTAAATCATTATAATGTTAGGTACAATATACAAGAATTTGATAATATAATATTGGATACAATATAAAATCGATTACATTGTTTGGTGGCATTCCGATAGCAGATATAATGTCAGCAGTTTCACACCAGAAACGTTATTTAGATTATCCTGGTGACAATTACTATTTCGCCGGGTCGAACACGCGCGAGGAACAAACCGATAGAAAGCAAGAGTCTCGGGGATCGATTGTACATTGAGATTCTCGGCCGGCCGCGCTTTTTGCTCGTTTCGTGGCTCGCGTTTCGGAATCCTTAATCGGGAAACGATGTCGTGGGTATGTAAAATCGGGACGTACATCGGGGAACAGGTCGTACGAGTAATCGCTGGCAGAATGCATCGGTGTACCCACGGCGAACCGGCCGGCTTTCACTTTAAGCTTGGTTCACATTAAAACCCATGTGAGACCTCTCGCTACCATATGCGCTTCGTTTCATTGCTTTATCCTGTGGATTTATGGTCTTTTCAGAGAGGAGGATGAAATTTTAGCGAAATTTGTGAATTCAAGTAATTTTTCCTTGTTGTAAGAGATTTTTTCAGTCTTTTTTCTTAGAAGAATGTGGTTGCCATAGTCATGCACATATGTACATTTACGTTTCATGGGAACCGCGAATCTCTGCGATTAATATCTTAAGAATCTCGTTTGTCCCCAGGGATTTTCCAGATTCGAGCTGCCTGATAAATAAATCACTACGCTCGTATCTCGTTATCGCCTGTGTATCGGTATTCGATCGTGTCCAAGCGATTGCTCCAGCGAAAAATTCAATTGCTCGGAAGCGGAGAATCGCTGGCATCTGGAAACTCTGTAGGAATCGTGTTTTCACGAACCATTGGTATACAAGTCGCGTTTGCCATTGAAATTTTATAGCACCTTGTTCTAATTCCGCGAAGTCCCCTTTATAGTTAAACGTACCGTTACTTCTCACATAAAAATTCCATTAAATCACTGATAAATTACAATCAAGTCCTTGAACATCAAGAATAATTAAATAGGCCTAAAATTTTGTTTGAGGAAATTTTTCTTTCTCAGTATATCTGATTTTATCGCTCCTTCCTTCAAAGATTCCAAAGTAGAAAGGAGGATTTACTTCACAAGCGAAATAGTGATCGATCAGCTCTCTCGTCCCGGCCGCGACTGCTCACCCTTCCACGGGTTCTCCGTTGCGCGAAAGCTATCGAATTTCATGTATATGCCTTCCTAGGAATGCAGGCCGCGTAACTCTATACGTCGGTCACGCACGGAGGATTCGCGGGAGCGACTTATATGCTCCGTATTATGTATACGCGTCACCCATGCCGATATGGGAATCCCATAACCGGTTTCACCGAATGGAGGAAAAAATATTCGTCTTTTTTAGGAGTTCCATTACAAGCCGGGCTGTAAACTTCCAAATTGTGCGCACAAAAAAGCGCAATAAAACTCCAGCGGGTGAATTTGCTGTTTACACGCTTTCTTTCGAATCTTTCCCCGGTCGTAGCTGGTTCGCGTGTTTCTCTAATCTCCTTGCATATTAACAGAGGAGTTCGGTGTGGTCTGCACGCGGGATTGCCTCCCGTCGAATGAGAAAATTCCGCAGACTACATTATCCTTCATCATCATTACGCAGTGCAAGGATGACTGTAGCCCCGCGTAAGCGATCGTATCAATAGAGGAAATCGCCCTCCTTTAGCGTTTACAAAAACGTAATCTAATATAAACCTCCCATCATGGGCATTAATACTTGGAACGCGATTAATAAACGAGTCGGTTGAATATTGCTGTGACGTAACGTTATTGAATATTGTTGGTAGGTTTATGAAGCCGGTAGTAAACAAGATTAGCAGGCGTTAGGAAGTGCAGGGCCGTTACAGAAAACTACTAGTATTACGGGTATTATAATTTTATGAGACTGGCGTTACGTGTGCAGCATGAGTAATCAAGCTTCATAACGTATTCACTGGTACACAAGAATGCATCTAAGATGCCGCATCTTCCTTATTCTCACACTATCAAATTTATTTATCCACGTCACTTCAAAATCATCCAACAAACAGGTTCGTGGAGAATGACTCGTACGAGGAAAATCATTCGGTAAAATATGTTTCTGTCAGATTTTATAATGAAATTAATGAGTAAGGAATGAGTTAAAATGCAGGTTTTTTTCTGAGCCAACAGTCAAAGCCATTCNGACAAACAGGTTCGTGGAGAATGACTCGTACGAGGAAAATCATTCGGTAAAATATGTTTCTGTCAGATTTTATAATGAAATTAATGAGATAAGAATGAGTTAAAATGCAGGTTTTTTTCTGAGCCAACAGTCAAAGCCATTCTGCTTATAACCGCGATCCCCAGACTCCCAAATATTTGAAGAAACTTTGCGTAATCCGCGGCGGGTTAAAAAGCCATACCCTACCCGGCGAGAGAAGCCATTGGAAAAGTTCGAGGATCATTATCTCCAAAAATCGAGCCCCCCGTTCCTAATAGGGTATTCCGACGGAGTTTCGCCCTCCAGGGGTGGAAGAGAAACGAAAGTAAGGGTTGGGGGCGCGAAAAGAGGCACGACACCGTGCCCCGATCTTTCTTCGAGGAAACTTCTTTTCACCCCCTCCGGCCCTCGGTTTCTTGTCCCTCGCCCCGATGGTCACAGTTCGGTCGGCACCCCTAAAAATTACTTCGTGTAAAAAACGAGCTTCGAACGGGACAAGGGCAGCTCCGAGAGGGTTCCGACGTCGACTATCGAAACGCGTTCGAGGACCAACCACGATCCGAGGGGCACGGGTCTCGTTCCTTCTTGAGAGACTTCAAACGAACCGGGCGATCGTAAAATTTCGCCATTGTAACGAATGTCCTTTGTGATTCGGCTATTTCGTACCCCTCGCGAGCCCTTTCCTTCGGTTTTTTTTTAATATGGTAAGGGCGAGTGGAGATTTTATCGGATTCGAACCAAGAGTTCTAAGTTATCACTAGACTCCGGACCCCTTTTATAGAAGCAAACTTGATCGATTAGAAAAAAAAGGGAATTCAATAGATAAACGTCATTTATTTTGTCTTTGGTATACTATAATGTATTTCTTCTATAATTAGATAGTTATCACTTTCGATAAAAATTAAGAAGTAGCTCTTCCTCTTAAATACTAGAATTTGTGCTATTCCTCTCTGAATCTTTTTTATTACAACAGATATTTTTCTTTTATATTATAATAAAAGAGATCGTAGCTCCAAAGAGAGATGAGTTGTGGATCATATATATTATACCACTTTCCTCGTTCCTGATGTTGAATAGCCTTGTATATGAGTTCAGTGACATCCATTCCGGTTCACCCCGCGCGATATAACGGCAGCGCGAGTGTACGAGTTTTTGAGGGCGAAACGCGACCGTGTTGTTTAGGAATAAGGATCGTCGGAATGCGTTTGCGCGTCGGTGCGACTAAATAGTAACCGCGGATGTGTTTGTGTACGTTTCCCATGCGAAGGGAGAACGGTGAGTGACGAGTGGAAATTTAGAGGGGAAAGCTTTCACAGCTCGCGGGTTGCTTAGAAAGAAACACGTTTCAGAATCCAAAAATAGAAACCTTTGTGTCCATATCGATTCAGTTCTATGAACTTTGTAATTATAGAACGTAACGTATAATTTTGTGAATAGATAGTCTTATCAATTAGTAATGAGAAAATTTTTCTCGTAATTGCCATTGTAGGTAGTATTNGACCCCTTTTATAGAAGCAAACTTGATCGATTAGAAAAAAAAGGGAATTCAATAGATAAACGTCATTTATTTTGTCTTTGGTATACTATAATGTATTTCTTCTATAATTAGATAGTTATCACTTTCGATAAAAATTAAGAAGTAGCTCTTCCTCTTAAATACTAGAATTTGTGCTATTCCTCTCTGAATCTTTTTTATTACAACAGATATTTTTCTTTTATATTATAATAAAAGAGATCGTTGCTCCAAAGAGAGATGAGTTGTGGATCATATATATTATACCACTCTCCTCGTTCCTGATGTTGAATAGCCTTGTATATGAGTTCAGTGACATCCATTCCGGTTCACCCCGCGCGATATAACGGCAGCGCGAGTGTACGAGTTTTTGAGGGCGAAACGCGACCGTGTTGTTTAGGAATAAGGATCGTCGGAATGCGTTTGCGCGTCGGTGCGACTAAATAGTAACCGCGGATGTGTTTGTGTACGTTTCCCATGCGAAGGGAGAACGGTGAGTGACGAGTGGAAATTTAGAGGGGAAAGCTTTCACAGCTCGCGGGTTGCTTAGAAAGAAACACGTTTCAGAATCCAAAAATAGAAACCTTTGTGTCCATATCGATTCAGTTCTATGAACTTTGTAATTATAGAACGTAACGTATAATTTTGTGAATAGATAGTCTTATCAATTAGTAATGAGAAAATTTTTCTCGTAATTGCCATTGTAGGTAGTATTTACTGCTGTTTATTATACATTATGCAATGAGTACTGAGAAATAGACAGAGGACACTGATAATGAGTACAAATGTAACCGATCGCGTTACAACGAAGAGAGATGGAAAGTGGTTTCGTGAAAGAAATACTTTGAGGGCAATTATGCCATCGTCGACATGCACGTTGCGGTATTAATTCTACTACTAGTCGCGTGATGGACACGAGACTTGTTGCGGACGGGAAACGATTCATGTCCATGGAAGAAATACTTAATCCATCCTGAAAGGTTGTTATCATTTCTTCGCTGCGCTCGTGTCTCTGTTTACTGTAACGACTTGTTTTCTACAAGTTTTTCTCGGGACGTAACGCCGGGAAAAATCATGCTCTTCCGCTTTTTGCCTTCATCTTTTAAATTAATGTATAAACTGGACACTGACATGTACCCTCTGATAATTCTATTATACCCCTCGATGATTTATCACTTGGATATCCCCATTTTGGTATATTAGATTTGTTAAAAATAAGTTGTAATTATATTCATTCAAAATTTGGAATCAAATTATTGGTGTGTTTCACCTTCTGTTAATTCTATTTATACTTATTAGTGCTTAGAAACTGCAGTTGATTAAAAATTTTAAGAAATAGTATATTTTTTCAAATTCGTAAGCATTGAGCTGATTATATTCTTGAATATAATGGAAGTGACAGATACACATGTACTTTTCATCGATCCCTGAAACTCAGTTACCATATTCTTCCAGTATACTCCTGGGACCCGGTTTTTGTTCCGTTTCGCGTGTTTCGGTAACTTTCGAGGAAAAGGGAAGACAGAGGCGTGCGAGGCCGAAGGGTTGCAAGCTGATTCGAAGCGGAAAGTGAGTTTTCTCCCGGCCCTACGGTTCTTTTTCGTTTTTCACGCGTGCGTCTCGCTAATTTTATGTGATGCTATACACGGTGATGCCGTAACTTGGAGATCACATATCTAAAGAAAAAACTACAGATATATTAGTATACTGATTGCACTTAAATCTTCTTTGTATATACAAAATGAGTCTTTGATTGTCATCTACAGTAATATAGAAGTTGCTGATTTCAATGAGCCACATTTTCATTAAAATATAATAATGCATTAATTCTATCTGTTTCATCAAATACAAAATTCATATATACAACGTTCTTCAATAAGATTAAAGAAAACTCAATTATTTCGTGTGACTTCTCGATTGATTGCGCAATTATTTAGAGTAATAATTATTGTCCCACCGTATATAGTGTGTCTTTGGAGAAGAAATTCTCGTAGATCTCAGGCTCGCCGGAGGCAGCACTCAGCCTTCGGGATAAGTTCGTTAGAGTGCTCGGCTGTCTTCTACTCGAGGAGACTCCCGAAGGACGGAGGGTTACCTCGCCCTCTCGATTCCAGGCTTCCTGCCCTCTCAGCTGTCTTCTAATTTTCAGCATTTCGACCACCGTTCAATTTACGGTACCGTTTAAACCCCAACCCGGTTCCTCCTTTTATTTACTTGAAAAATGTTTTAGTGTCCCCGTGACAAATGACTCAGTCAATTTTATGCTTATTACCAGTTCGTGACATTCATTTCAGTGATCTATATCTTCCTGTGAGTTTAGTTTTTCTCTTATGCGAAATAAAGCATTTATTTCGAGTTTAAGCTCGTACAAGGATAGATTTGCGATGATGTTTCAGAGTGAAGCGAGAAGCCCGGATACAAACGATCGTAGAGTGAGATACAAATCGGTTCGGACTTGTAAGACTCAATACTAGCCATTCGGGACTCTCGAAATTCCATACTCGCATCTTCTGAGTCGTGAAACTCGATACTAGTAATACAGGACTCATGAAACTCGACACCGCGAATACCGGACGTTCAGAACACGATAGTTCGAGCCATGTACTCGATACGAGCCACTTTAGAGCATTGATACTTCGTATCACGAAGATTGAACTCCGAAATCTCAATTTCCTCTACAGTTGGAACTCGTCGTACCCTCGAAATTGCCTAGATCGCTGCAAGAGGCCCTGGCTGACTAATGCCGGACTCATCAATCTATTCTTATCCTCGCGCTCAATCTTGTACACTCTACACTATCAAATACCAGCTGATTATCGCTATTATTTAAACCCTTGTCCGGCCCGAGACTTCGGTCACAAATTAGGCGTCGCCAATCCAGCTGAACCGACTGCTATCGAGGCGACTATATTCTCGGTCTTTCAGCTCGAGAAATTCTTTTCTCGCCGAGAGAAAGCCGTAAATCAGCCGGCTCGAAAAATGGCAAATCGACTCGACGACAAATTGATATTGCACGGTTGCTCCCGCAGGAAGGGAAAGCATTATTCGAGACCGCGATGATGATGATCGATGCAGCGTTGGATCCGCGTTGGAATTACTCGCGTTTTAGACTCCGCGCCGCTCTCCACGGCGGACACGCTGGTGTCGGCTGCGACGCAGAGACGACGGCTAGTACGGGTAGTCGGCAAAAAAGCACGCCGGCGAAGACCGGACCCCGTTGCGTACCAGAGAAACTCGCTCCCGTAGCTCGTAGCCTCGAGGATCCCAGTTACCGGGAAAACTGTCTCTCCGGGAAACGATTTTCCCCGAACCTTTCCTCCATTGGTCAGGTGCGCCGTCCTACGAAATACTTTGAACATTTTTCTGAGTTTTTTTATACTCGTTCCCCGATTCGAAGAGCCGTGTAACGGATGCAGTGACCTTTTTCGCGTTCGGGTTTCTGTCTCGATTTTTAAAACGCACCCGAGGCTCATTTATTAGCCTGTTTAATTTAAATCGAAGATGTAATTTGAAAACTCGAGATCATCCATTTGCGCATTATCAAGGTCGATGTATCATCGTGGAGCAGGAACGATACGAGCAGATCCGGTGCGTCATTAAGAATGCAAATAATTCATTACCGCGAGCGGTACCCGCTGATTTTCATGCTGCGCAATCGCGAATTCTGATACGTGGAAACGTCGATTTCTTAGAACCAACGAACGGTCCATTAACGTTAACAACGTAATTTAGATTAATCTTTAATCTACTCTCTTAAGAAACGAGTCTCCGGACGTTTTAATGTTCTTGGACATCTGCGATGTCAATTACCATAGCACGTAAACTTCGGTACTAAATGTATGCTCAGGTTTCGTATTAATAATTATTTTCGATCGGAATCTATCACCTGTGTACTCTCACTTCTGGATTTTATTAGTCTTGAAAAAATGAAATGAAGTTCGATAAAATGGAAGAATATATTGAAACAGGATACAGAGTTCGCGTTTTCTCATTAATAATGTGAACAAGCAATATATAACTTGCAACTAAAGTGCAGAGTGCAGAATCGTTCACCCGTGAAGAATGGCTAAGCGCCACATTTATTCTAATCAGCCGCACTTTCTCCGCTTAACTTCCGTCCGGTGTTTCTCTCGAAACTCTCGCAGAAAGGTTCTCCCCGTTTTCGGATCGATCGTCGAGCCAATCGTCGAGGACGAGCGCGATTTACGAGCAGTTGGCTTAAACCCCGAGATCCTCCTCTTTCGGGTACCGCTGCTTGCTTACGCGGACCTCTTTGTCTTCGAATCTCGCTAGGAGACTGTCGTCGGGGCCCCTCTCGCGATAAACCCTCTCATCGACGGTGGGCTTATCGCCCCGAATTATCCACGAGAGGCTGAGGGTGGAAAAAAGAAGATCGCCGAATTTTCGAACGAATCGAATTCAGGCTCGGCTCCTGAGTGGAATTTGTAATAAGATTGAATTAAGAAATTCGTCGCATGACGCGAATCGGTAATCTTTCATCACCATATATTGGCGAGTGCTTATCAATCATCATTATATTGTTATTGCCAAAAATGAACAAATTAATAACAGAAAATATAGAATTCTTTGAATTCAAATTCACATCACGTGCCAGCACATAAAAAATCATAGCGCGTCGTTCCAACAGTATTAATGTATTTCTTAAACTTCCAAGACGATTCATTGTCAACCAGGTCCGAAGCCCGGCGAAAGTTGGCGCGACAGAAATCAGTTTTTGATCTCAGCCAGGTCGTCACGTATCATAAGTCCAGGGCCCCCGTTAAACACCGGAGAGGAGTTTAACTCGAGTTTGAGAGCGAAAGTCGTTTCAACCCTCGGGAAAAATCGCCCTTGCCCGTTCCCTCTGTCACTGCTACCGTAGGAAGGGTGAAAAATCGCTGGGACTTATTAAACGGAAAAGTTCCGGCGAGGAACCTGCCCGGGCAGGCTGATATATGTGCGCGCGACCATCCCGGCCGAAGGAAAGTTTTGACGAGCCGGCCGCGACTGCCGGCTGCGTTATTATTGCCGATAAATTATCTCGGCTCTGCAGTTACCGCGAATCCGACGGCCAACCGGGGTGTAAAGTTCGCGGCTCGCGGAGAGGAAGAACGGGTTCCCTACGAATTACGCGATATCCGTTCGATTTACGAGTTACGTGCCCTCCGCTCCGATCGAGCTCCGTTATTATTGGCTGAAAATCTTCGCCGGCCGATTATTCGAACGCGATTCGTGGGAAAATTAATGGTAACGGTCTTCTTTTTTTTGAGGGATCGAAGGAAGTTCGTAGTTACACTGGAATTTGGAGATGCGCGAACGATTCATACGGGGAATGTGCGGGTTAAATGAAAAACGTCGGAAACAAATGGGTCGGCCAGAGTCTTCAATCTTTTCGAACCTGTCGAAGGAAGACGAATTGCCAGGAGGAAACTACGTGCTCCTCGCGTATCATGTGACTTAGCACGTTTCAATGACTCCTACAATAATTCCAGACGTTTATTGTTTATCGGAATATTTGATAAATGATACAAATTGCTCATCAAATCAATCATATAGTAGTAATTATATAACAAATCGAATGAATCATGCTTCAATGAAATCCTACTTAAAATGCAAGAATGTAAACAATTTTCATATAATAATTTATGTCTCCAATATTCTGAACATTATTTTAAAACGCGTGGGTTTGTTTCACGCGGACTTATATTATATCGCACTAAGATTTATATCGTAATAGCGATATCGAGTTCCCCGAGGACTACGCCCAGTTCGAAGTTGATTACGTCCAGAAACGCGTAGGTTTTCTATTTTCAATAGGTATTCACGCGGCGATCATCGAACGGCGTAGCGAGAGAAGATAATTAGGGAGAAAATTGTGGCTGTGTGGAAACGGTACACAAATAGGCAGGTGGAAGTTTATTATAGCCAGGATATTAAAGCCGGGGCACCACGGCAAGGGAGCTAAAACAATGAGGAAAGTGTAATGCCTTTGTTCTTGGTTGCACAATTAAGGGAACGAGGCCACGNGTGAACAAATTAATAACAGAAAATATAGAATTCTTTGAATTCAAATTTATATAAAAGTCCAGCTTGTCGCCATCACATGCCAGCACATAAAAAATCATAGCGCGTCGTTCCAACAGTATTAATGTATATCTTAAACTTCCAAGACGATTCATTGTCAACCAGGTCCGAAGCCCGGCGAAAGTTGGCGCGACAGAAATCAGTTTTTGATCTCAGCCAGGTCGTCACGTATCATAAGTCCAGGGCCCCCGTTAAACACCGGAGAGGAGTTTAACTCGAGTTTGAGAGCGAAAGTCGTTTCAACCCTCGGGAAAAATCGCCCTTGCCCGTTCCCTCTGTCACTGCTACCGTAGGAAGGGTGAAAAATCGCTGGGACTTATTAAACGGAAAAGTTCCGGCGAGGAACCTGCCCGGGCAGGCTGATATATGTGCGCGCGACCATCCCGGCCGAAGGAAAGTTTTGACGAGCCGGCCGCGACTGCCGGCTGCGTTATTATTGCCGATAAATTATCTCGGCTCTGCAGTTACCGCGAATCCGACGGCCAACCGGGGTGTAAAGTTCGCGGCTCGCGGAGAGGAAGAACGGGTTCCCTACGAATTACGCGATATCCGTTCGATTTACGAGTTACGTGCCCTCCGCTCCGATCGAGCTCCGTTATTATTGGCTGAAAATCTTCGCCGGCCGATTATTCGAACGCGATTCGTGGGAAAATTAATGGTAACGGTCTTCTTTTTTTTGAGGGATCGAAGGAAGTTCGTAGTTACACTGGAATTTGGAGATGCGCGAACGATTCATACGGGGAATGTGCGGGTTAAATGAAAAACGTCGGAAACAAATGGGTCGGCCAGAGTCTTCAATCTTTTCGAACCTGTCGAAGGAAGACGAATTGCCAGGAGGAAACTACGTGCTCCTCGCGTATCATGTGACTTAGCACGTTTCAATGACTCCTACAATAATTCCAGACGTTTATTGTTTATCGGAATATTTGATAAATGATACAAATTGCTCATCAAATCAATCATATAGTAGTAATTATATAACAAATCGAATGAATCATGCTTCAATGAAATCCTACTTAAAATGCAAGAATGTAAACAATTTTCATATAATAATTTATGTCTCCAATATTCTGAACATTATTTTAAAACGCGTGGGTTTGTTTCGCGCGGACTTATATTATATCGCACTAAGATTTATATCGTAATAGCGATATCGAGTTCCCCGAGGACTACGCCCAGTTCGAAGTTGATTACGTCCAGAAACGCGTAGGTTTTCTATTTTCAATAGGTATTCACGCGGCGATCATCGAACGGCGTAGCGAGAGAAGATAATTAGGGAGAAAATTGTGGCTGTGTGGAAACGGTACACAAATAGGCAGGTGGAAGTTTATTATAGCCAGGATATTAAAGCCGGGGCACCACGGCAAGGGAGCTAAAACAATGAGGAAAGTGTAATGCCTTTGTTCTTGGTTGCACAATTAAGGGAACGAGGCCACGGGCTTGAATTAAGCAAGACTGTGGCACTCCGTTTAATTGCCGAGTCTGCTTGTCCAAATAAGGATCGCGGTTCATTAGAGTATCGGAGCTTTTCTAGGAATATGGAGAAATTCCGGTAACGAGTTCGAGAACACGGAGTACACTCGCGCTTTACGGCAGAAGTGCACGGGACATGCGCTTGCAAGAGGCAAAAGCAGAAAACGTGTAAAAATGTACGGAGAGAGAATGATTGCCACGAGAGCAACCGCGTGCAAATTAGACGGATAGGAAACGCGCGAAAGGGAAAACAGAGGAGCGTTCCGGGGCGGCGGAAGGCACGCGGGGGTGAAAGGGGGAGCGTCGGAAAAATACAGGAAGAAAGGAGAGTGAGCTAAATTAAAGGGCGTCGCGAACAAAGGCGGATGTGCCTCGAGAGCAAAACAGCGGGCTTGTAGTAAAGGTGTACGACCACATGCAGCGATCGTAAAAAGTATTGGCACATAGCTGCGAGCGGCCGTGGCGTGTTTCAACGGCGGTTAAGAAAGTTGATGCACGTTCGATTCTCTACGGTTTAATAGCTGCGTCGCGAGACCATTCAAATTCGTCGCGGAAATCAGGCGCGGGCTCTGAATCGCAGAACGCTGCGTTGGAAGGCTTCGGTGCGTGCCAATACTTTTCGCGGCCGCTGTAGGTGGCCGTCGGGGGTGCTCGCCTCTTCGTGTCGGATCAAAGCGCGTCGCCGTTCTCGGCTGACGGGAATAGAGATGGAAAGCGAAGATTCGCGGTGAATTTCAATGCGCTCCGCGATTCGTGCCTGGAAAACCATTTTCCGGGAACGTGGCCGACCGGGAAGCAGGAGAGGGGGGATGTACAAGCGATAGACAAGAAAAGGGGAGGAAGTGTAGGACCAAACAGGGCCACCGCGCGGACAAGAATCGAAAAGAAGAACGAGACGACGACGGATTCTAAGTGTAGTTCGGTCCACAAGGTGGATAATGGCGATGCTTGATGAGACGGAAGCCAGGTGCACGTAGAAAATGCGCCGGCTCTCGTGCATGCTGATGAGGAAATTCAGACTTATGCAAATAGCTTTGGGGTGTGCCAGTTAAATCTTACCTCTTGTTGTTAGTTCTAGACATCTTGAAGCGCAGGAAGTTCGCACAAGCACACGCGCTCGTTGTTTTAGTCTCATGCCAGGAATGTCCTGCGACATTTCACTTAGACACGTGAGATAAATCGCCCTTCATACTTTGCCAAGAAAATTCATTTGGAATATCTACATTAGCTGGTGTACACTAATTGGAATATTAACATGAATCTAGTTTATCTCATTTAAGATGTGTACAAATTTTTGTGGAATTTAGATAATTCTTTTGGGCAACGTGTAAATTATTTTAGACCTCATTGTTAATTGATAAAAGAATGGTTTGTCATATCAGGCTACTGGCGTGCCGCCCTCATTCGACCTGGTATCCCGCAATTATCTTTTTGAAAGCGTGAAGAAACTAATTAAATAATCGTATTAATGCGGCTGTTTGGGGCCGAATCCCCTAGTCATTCCGAGACCGTCTTTTCCTCTCCGCCTCCCGATCGTTACTGGATCCGTGACTGGCAGCTTAGATGTGGGCGACAGGACGGAACGTATCTTGGAATTAATTTAATTAGCGGTCGCCGCGGACCGAAACTTGAGCGGAACGCTCGTTAATCGCACCTGTCGTTCCCGTCATCACGGTATTGCTCGATCGTGTGACTCCTTGCCGCTAATCTGTTCCAAACACGATTCCCATTCTCCTAGGAACCCGGCGTGAAATCGTAATTTAAACGCCGTCTATCTTCACTTCTCCAACTAATTCCGGAATTCTAATTGAATCTGGAAAAGTGAAAGCGTAAACAGAATGTAGTTTGAAAATTGAGTTGGAGATTTTCCGAAGTTTCGGAAATTCCCCGAGCGAATTTCCCGGTTGCGCCCGGAGGGGTCAGCCCGGGGTGAGAGCTTAAGGAACCATCCTTTTCACCGTGAGGATCGAGGAAATTGGCACTGGACGCGGAGGAAAGGCGAAATCTTATTGGGCCGTGGCTCGCCTCCTTTCAATTAACGCCTTTCCCGTCTTCGAGATACGCCTTCTCCCTTTCCCTTTGTTCCCGTCCACACGGCGAGGAGAACGAGAACGGCGTTATCGTTGAAGTAAGACGATGAGAATCGGCGAGGAAGAAAGAGGAGGACGAAGGGGGCGAGGCGTGGATGGCCGGGAGAGAAGAGTCGGGGAAAGAGAAAAGTCTTTATCACGGCGAACGTCTTGGCTTCGAGTACGGCACGGCGATGTCGAAGTGGTAAAGAGAGAGTAGGGTGAAGCAGGTGGAACGGGGGGGCGGGCGAAATCAGCGGGAGGATGGCGTGTTATGGGGTTTTCACGGGTGCTCNTTAAAGCCGGGGCACCACGGCAAGGGAGCTAAAACAATGAGGAAAGTGTAATGCCTTTGTTCTTGGTTGCACAATTAAGGGAACGAGGCCACGGGCTTGAATTAAGCAAGACTGTGGCACTCCGTTTAATTGCCGAGTCTGCTTGTCCAAATAAGGATCGCGGTTCATTAGAGTATCGGAGCTTTTCTAGGAATATGGAGAAATTCCGGTAACGAGTTCGAGAACACGGAGTACACTCGCGCTTTACGGCAGAAGTGCACGGGACATGCGCTTGCAAGAGGCAAAAGCAGAAAACGTGTAAAAATGTACGGAGAGAGAATGATTGCCACGAGAGCAACCGCGTGCAAATTAGACGGATAGGAAACGCGCGAAAGGGAAAACAGAGGAGCGTTCCGGGGCGGCGGAAGGCACGCGGGGGTGAAAGGGGGAGCGTCGGAAAAATACAGGAAGAAAGGAGAGTGAGCTAAATTAAAGGGCGTCGCGAACAAAGGCGGATGTGCCTCGAGAGCAAAACAGCGGGCTTGTAGTAAAGGTGTACGACCACATGCAGCGATCGTAAAAAGTATTGGCACATAGCTGCGAGCGGCCGTGGCGTGTTTCAACGGCGGTTAAGAAAGTTGATGCACGTTCGATTCTCTACGGTTTAATAGCTGCGTCGCGAGACCATTCAAATTCGTCGCGGAAATCAGGCGCGGGCTCTGAATCGCAGAACGCTGCGTTGGAAGGCTTCGGTGCGTGCCAATACTTTTCGCGGCCGCTGTAGGTGGCCGTCGGGGGTGCTCGCCTCTTCGTGTCGGATCAAAGCGCGTCGCCGTTCTCGGCTGACGGGAATAGAGATGGAAAGCGAAGATTCGCGGTGAATTTCAATGCGCTCCGCGATTCGTGCCTGGAAAACCATTTTCCGGGAACGTGGCCGACCGGGAAGCAGGAGAGGGGGGATGTACAAGCGATAGACAAGAAAAGGGGAGGAAGTGTAGGACCAAACAGGGCCACCGCGCGGACAAGAATCGAAAAGAAGAACGAGACGACGACGGATTCTAAGTGTAGTTCGGTCCACAAGGTGGATAATGGCGATGCTTGATGAGACGGAAGCCAGGTGCACGTAGAAAATGCGCCGGCTCTCGTGCATGCTGATGAGGAAATTCAGACTTATGCAAATAGCTTTGGGGTGTGCCAGTTAAATCTTACCTCTTGTTGTTAGTTCTAGACATCTTGAAGCGCAGGAAGTTCGCACAAGCACACGCGCTCGTTGTTTTAGTCTCATGCCAGGAATGTCCTGCGACATTTCACTTAGACACGTGAGATAAATCGCCCTTCATACTTTGCCAAGAAAATTCATTTG
>SMSR01002523.1:158029-177901 GCA_019453355.1 Ceratina japonica
AAAAACTGTAGTGGCCGAAATGAAGAATCGTTCGAGATCGCGCCGGTGGCAACGGCATATCAGATAAAAGGTAGGCGAAAAGAGAACTTGTTATATTATTTTCGTCGAAACTCGTTCTTCGCGCGGCATCGCAAGATCTCGTGCTTCGTGATCCAACGTTTTATTCACCGCGCGAGTGATCGATTTATTCTTTGAGCCAAACGTGCAATAAAAGATTGCATAGATTAAGATGCACAGTTATTATTATGACCGTAGTTACAACTATTTTTTACAAAGATGTAATAAATAATCAGAATGTTTTTTACACACGTGGGAAGTATAAATCCGGGTTTATCCGGGTAAAACGTTGAATCGAAAGGCGGTGGCGGCGAGGTCGACAGTCTTTGAAGATGCGCCAATTAGCGGGCAAGTCTCTGAGTCTGTTCTCGCGAAAACACGGGGTCCAAGGACCGTTACTTAGTGCCGCGGCCCTTNCGGGAATTTGCATACAGAGCATCTGTCACCAGCCCCTTAGCTGGCTTCGGCCATTCTCGACTTGGAATATCTCCCGGCGCGGATCTACGGGATAATGGGGACCATTCTTATGGTAAACCGGAGGGGGTTGCCTGCCTGTGATTCGGTCTTCGCCTTCGCCTTCGCTTCGCTAAAGCTACACCACTTTCTACGTGTCTCTGTACGCGAATCGTTCCAGACACCGATTTTAACTTCCCCGTACGCGACGCGTGCGTCTACGTATTGGTAGCCTCGATTATCCGCGATCCGCCTACTCGAGTCAGCGAAAGGGGAACTTTTCTAAGCCCGGAGAACAAGCCTGGCTATTTACCTGCGTCGGTATTCACCTGACGCGAAACTTTCCCTACGAAAAGGGTTATCATTTTCATCAGCATCTCATTTCACGACTCTGTTCCGTTCCGTTTATATTTAATACTGATATGACCTGTCGGTGTGGAATCGTTCTCCTAAACTAAAGGGGTTGACGAGTATTTTGTCACGAAAGTCACAGTTTGATGAAGATGTTAAACGACAATAAATCCGTCCGGCTATTCGCACGGCAACTTGTTTACCCATCACCACCGGGGTGGCTGCTTTTTCTCCCGGAATCCGACCCTTCGGTATATTACTTTTAATTGAATTCACGCGATGAAATTTCATCCGTACCGACTCGTGAAGCCTCTCGTCACTCTATTTCTTCTTTCTCGCTCGCGTTGTATTAAGTCGAGAGACCATTTCGTCGCCGTCCTTTCTCTCTTCTGCTCTCTCTCCCCCTCGGCGTCCTTCCCGCCCTGAATCTCATTCCGCGGCGACTCCTTTTCGCCTTTGTACCCGCTTGATTTTCGAGGCATTTTGCATATACTCAAACGGGCGGTTTTCAACGCGCGGCGAAGTGCCACCAGAGACGGTTACGCGAGCCGTTATGAAGTGGGAAGAGTTCTGGATCTCTCGAACTCGAACCACTTCGCTTCCTGCACGCCGNGCAGGAGAGGGGGGATGTACAAGCGATAGACAAGAAAAGGGGAGGAAGTGTAGGACCAAACAGGGCCACCGCGCGGACAAGAATCGAAAAGAAGAACGAGACGACGACGGATTCTAAGTGTAGTTCGGTCCACAAGGTGGATAATGGCGATGCTTGATGAGACGGAAGCCAGGTGCACGTAGAAAATGCGCCGGCTCTCGTGCATGCTGATGAGGAAATTCAGACTTATGCAAATAGCTTTGGGGTGTGCCAGTTAAATCTTACCTCTTGTTGTTAGTTCTAGACATCTTGAAGCGCAGGAAGTTCGCACAAGCACACGCGCTCGTTGTTTTAGTCTCATGCCAGGAATGTCCTGCGACATTTCACTTAGACACGTGAGATAAATCGCCCTTCATACTTTGCCAAGAAAATTCATTTGGAATATCTACATTAGCTGGTGTACACTAATTGGAATATTAACATGAATCTAGTTTATCTCATTTAAGATGTGTACAAATTTTTGTGGAATTTAGATAATTCTTTTGGGCAACGTGTAAATTATTTTAGACCTCATTGTTAATTGATAAAAGAATGGTTTGTCATATCAGGCTACTGGCGTGCCGCCCTCATTCGACCTGGTATCCCGCAATTATCTTTTTGAAAGCGTGAAGAAACTAATTAAATAATCGTATTAATGCGGCTGTTTGGGGCCGAATCCCCTAGTCATTCCGAGACCGTCTTTTCCTCTCCGCCTCCCGATCGTTACTGGATCCGTGACTGGCAGCTTAGATGTGGGCGACAGGACGGAACGTATCTTGGAATTAATTTAATTAGCGGTCGCCGCGGACCGAAACTTGAGCGGAACGCTCGTTAATCGCACCTGTCGTTCCCGTCATCACGGTATTGCTCGATCGTGTGACTCCTTGCCGCTAATCTGTTCCAAACACGATTCCCATTCTCCTAGGAACCCGGCGTGAAATCGTAATTTAAACGCCGTCTATCTTCACTTCTCCAACTAATTCCGGAATTCTAATTGAATCTGGAAAAGTGAAAGCGTAAACAGAATGTAGTTTGAAAATTGAGTTGGAGATTTTCCGAAGTTTCGGAAATTCCCCGAGCGAATTTCCCGGTTGCGCCCGGAGGGGTCAGCCCGGGGTGAGAGCTTAAGGAACCATCCTTTTCACCGTGAGGATCGAGGAAATTGGCACTGGACGCGGAGGAAAGGCGAAATCTTATTGGGCCGTGGCTCGCCTCCTTTCAATTAACGCCTTTCCCGTCTTCGAGATACGCCTTCTCCCTTTCCCTTTGTTCCCGTCCACACGGCGAGGAGAACGAGAACGGCGTTATCGTTGAAGTAAGACGATGAGAATCGGCGAGGAAGAAAGAGGAGGACGAAGGGGGCGAGGCGTGGATGGCCGGGAGAGAAGAGTCGGGGAAAGAGAAAAGTCTTTATCACGGCGAACGTCTTGGCTTCGAGTACGGCACGGCGATGTCGAAGTGGTAAAGAGAGAGTAGGGTGAAGCAGGTGGAACGGGGGGGCGGGCGAAATCAGCGGGAGGATGGCGTGTTATGGGGTTTTCACGGGTGCTCGGGAATTTGCATACAGAGCATCTGTCACCAGCCCCTTAGCTGGCTTCGGCCATTCTCGACTTGGAATATCTCCCGGCGCGGATCTACGGGATAATGGGGACCATTCTTATGGTAAACCGGAGGGGGTTGCCTGCCTGTGATTCGGTCTTCGCCTTCGCCTTCGCTTCGCTAAAGCTACACCACTTTCTACGTGTCTCTGTACGCGAATCGTTCCAGACACCGATTTTAACTTCCCCGTACGCGACGCGTGCGTCTACGTATTGGTAGCCTCGATTATCCGCGATCCGCCTACTCGAGTCAGCGAAAGGGGAACTTTTCTAAGCCCGGAGAACAAGCCTGGCTATTTACCTGCGTCGGTATTCACCTGACGCGAAACTTTCCCTACGAAAAGGGTTATCATTTTCATCAGCATCTCATTTCACGACTCTGTTCCGTTCCGTTTATATTTAATACTGATATGACCTGTCGGTGTGGAATCGTTCTCCTAAACTAAAGGGGTTGACGAGTATTTTGTCACGAAAGTCACAGTTTGATGAAGATGTTAAACGACAATAAATCCGTCCGGCTATTCGCACGGCAACTTGTTTACCCATCACCACCGGGGTGGCTGCTTTTTCTCCCGGAATCCGACCCTTCGGTATATTACTTTTAATTGAATTCACGCGATGAAATTTCATCCGTACCGACTCGTGAAGCCTCTCGTCACTCTATTTCTTCTTTCTCGCTCGCGTTGTATTAAGTCGAGAGACCATTTCGTCGCCGTCCTTTCTCTCTTCTGCTCTCTCTCCCCCTCGGCGTCCTTCCCGCCCTGAATCTCATTCCGCGGCGACTCCTTTTCGCCTTTGTACCCGCTTGATTTTCGAGGCATTTTGCATATACTCAAACGGGCGGTTTTCAACGCGCGGCGAAGTGCCACCAGAGACGGTTACGCGAGCCGTTATGAAGTGGGAAGAGTTCTGGATCTCTCGAACTCGAACCACTTCGCTTCCTGCACGCCGGTTTTGTCCAAGGGTGGCCAGACCGCGTCTCGCCCTGAAACAACGTTTCATTCACTGGCTATGATCGATTACGCTCGCTACCATGTGGATACATTGTTATTCATGAATACATGGTAGCAATTTCAAGTGAATTAAGTAAGTACTTGTACCGTTGACCCAGCTGCCACACTCGACGATTAGTTTTCAGACTAGCACATTGTTAATATGTCTCGTCGTTCGCGAGACTCGTTAAGAAATTTTTCAATTCCTTCTCGTTATTGTGAATTCTGTGAAAAGGGGTTAAAACGAATTAAGAACGAAAGTATCTCATCGGCGAAATGGCTCCAAGAACGGAGTCTGCCGTCAGCAGAAAATTGGAGATGGACCAAAAAAGTTTTCTCCTTATTGTTTCGAGGACAATTAGGAGGAAGGAGGCTAGGAAGCGTGGTGGAAAAACTACCAGCGTAAACCCTCTCTCGGTAGCGGAAAATTCGTTCAAAATGGTTCGAATTCTTGTCTCTGGAAAGACGAACGACCGACGCGATTTTGGAATACTGATGCGTCACGGTGAATAGCGGAGGGGATCGGTTGTTTCTCTATTCCTAAACTTCTCCGCCTCCGTTGTTCCTCGCCGGCAAGTCATAGGGGGTCGAACGCCGTTCTATAGCGAGAAATATCGCAGAAATATATAATAGTATGCGTGCCAAGCTCCGCCACGCGTAATACATTTTTATTAGCCTTAATGGCGTGGATTGTTCGTCCATTCACGATATACAACGCCACGGAATCGTTCCCTGATGACGTATCACGCTCACATTAGATCGTAACACTTCGGAATAAATATTTCCTACAAAAAGTAACAAAATTCCTGTCTACTTCTGAATCTCTCAGAGTTATATTATATTGGAGTTAGGGGGATGATCGTTTATTCAAATTCGAGCGTGACACTCGATTCCGCTATCCGTGATTCGTTAAAATACGGGAATTGCAGGTCAGGATGAACGAGAGGGGGATGCTGGATCGGAACTGTGCCAGAAAAATAAAAAATAACGAGCGCCGGTTTAGAGGGAGGCCGATAAACGCCGGGAAATGAAACTCCCTCCTCGTAGGTTTAACATCCGGTCGCGAAAAAATGCCCCCTTCGAAGTTTAACTCTCCGTTTATCACGTCAACAACACTCCATATTTTTCATCAACATTCCCTTATTTTACACAGAATTACTCCCTTAGTCTTACGAATGAGTCTCTCATTTTTCTGAGTTAATCAATGAATTAAAAACAAAATGCAATCAACAAAATAATGAGTGAGTCTGCATTTTCTTGAAAAGCGATTTATAATATTGAATTCATCACTTTGATAATCTCTCAGTAGAAATAATGCAATGAGAACGGTTCTGTTTATCGTCAAGTGGACGATAGTCGTTATTTCTGGAAGCATTTTCGAAAGTAATCGATGCCACGGCGTGGCGCGTGGGTGACTTCCTGGGGACAGGATTTACGAGTTGGGTATCCATTAGAATCCGGCGAGTCGCGCGTAGCGAGCAAGGAAATACGTAAAGGACGGTTGCAAGGGGGTCGACGAGTTGCTGCAGCCCCTCGCGGCATACGGCGCGCGTTTCTCCATCGGGCAAATAGAATTTGCGGTCGCAGCTCCCGTTCCAGCCCCGCGAGAACCTCTCGAAACGCTTCGTTTCTCTCTTTCCTGGAAACCCCTAAAAGTTTCACGTTTTTTGCTTCTCTCGCAAAATATTTTATGGTATTTTTACAACAGCACTTATGTTGTCCTTCATCGATTTGCATCACGTCTTTCAAGGATTGAATTTAATAAATCAAATCATTTCTAATCAGAAAACATGAGCAATAGAAAATACATTTTCTATTATAAATATCAATGAGAAAATTCAATTGTTGTATGTGCTGGCCATAATCCACCGTCTTCTCCGGAGTGAAATAGCTTGAAATTTCATTTCCTGGAGACGGTTAGAGGCAGCGGTCCGAGAAATCTCGAAAATCCTATCCACGTCCCGGTCCGTTCCGGTTGTGTTGCCGAAATTTCACTGCGCCGAGATTGTCGCAGTGCTCGGACAGAAGTAAGAGGCGGCAGCAGGTGGCTTCGCCCTCGCCACGGTTTTACGAGCGGTCGCCAAAGGGCAGTATACCGGATGTCGTTTACATGCGAATCGCTCATCGGGGAGAAACTACGCCGCGGATAAACTCGGGATTCGCGCGGGTGCACAATTTATGCTAACTTACCGATTCGGGAGCGGTTCCCCGACGGGCTTTACCGAACCGAGCCGCTTCCGATTGGATTCCGCCCGTTGTATTTAACAGACGATGGGGTTGATGTATCTACTCTACGCTCCAAAGTGTTCTCTTTATTAAATCAGCCTGTCTATTATTTATTCAATTAGTGAAGAGCCGTCGAAGGGTTGTTGAACTGCTCGTAGAGCTTTTAGTCATACTATCAATATTTTAATTTGAATAACGAGTTTTGTAATAATGTTTCGATTTCTTTTTTGTTACAGGTAAGCTAAGTTTTATATTAATATACATCGCTAGCTGTGCACGTGAGTAAAATTTCCAAATTTTAATGCTTGAACCCAGATTTAAATTCACGTTTCTATCCATCATATTTGTCAATTGTTCTCATAATACCAAGCCACGCCCGGGGAATCTCAGTGTTCGCAATCAGACTTTCTTGCCAGAGACAAATGTCACGGTTGTCCCGCGAGAATCGCGCGGCGTTCCCTATCGATCATACCGCGACGTTCTCCATACAAAAGATGGATCGTCGAGATCGTAGCGATCTCGTTACCGTCCCTCCAAGAATTTTTTTTCATCGGCCACGTCTGAATTTCAAAGTTGTCCCCGTCGCGGCCCCGTTTTCCCAGNGTACTCTACGCTCCAAAGTGTTCTCTTTATTAAATCAGCCTGTCTATTATTTATTCAATTAGTGAATAGCCGTCGAAGGGTTGTTGAACTGCTCGTAGAGCTTTTAGTCATACTATCAATATTTTAATTCGAATAACGAGTTTTGTAATAATGTTTCGATTTCTTTTTTGTTACAGGTAAGCTAAGTTTTATATTAATATACATCGCTAGCTGTGCACGTGAGTAAAATTTCCAAATTTTAATGCTTGAACCCAGATTTAAATTCACGTTTCTATCCATCATATTTGTCAATTGTTCTCATAATACCAAGCCACGCCCGGGGAATCTCAGTGTTCGCAATCAGACTTTCTTGCCAGAGACAAATGTCACGGTTGTCCCGCGAGAATCGCGCGGCGTTCCCTATCGATCATACCGCGACGTTCTCCATACAAAAGATGGATCGTCGAGATCGTAGCGATCTCGTTACCGTCCCTCCAAGAATTTTTTTTCATCGGCCACGTCTGAATTTCAAAGTTGTCCCCGTCGCGGCCCCGTTTTCCCAGAAACCGGAGGGATGATACGTCAGACGCGAGCTCATCAACGGGACGAGTATCCATCGTGAATACTAATGCCCGGTGATCGCGGGGGTGGCCACGGCATAGCAGAGATCCGTCTGGTAATCCCGTGTCCGTCCGACGTTAGCCCGCAAATCCGACGAGTCTGACGTCGATTCTTCCCGTTTTCTTCGACTTCGTTTTCCACTCACGATCGTTTCCATCGTATTCCAATGTCCAAACAGTCTTTACGACTGTTATCCGGAGATGGAACTCGCGAATAATAATAGCTGGGGTGGAGGAAGTTTGTTATGCTTCATAAAGATCGGGGGAAAGATTCGCAAATACGAGAAGACGATATTTGCTTGAGTATGCAATTGGAATTGAGGAAAAAAATGTGAAATATAAAATTTGAGATATTAATGAATGCTTGTGACCATATTTACTTGGACTGTACATAAAACCGTTATCTATCAATTTTTTTTTAAGTAGACTGTCATTAATATAAGCTATAAGGAATAAAATTACATTGAAAGGATTTCGAAGTAACGTGAGATGACAAATATATTTGGTAGACAGATGGGAAATTCGAAAGGGATGAGGTATATGGAAAAAGCAGCGTGGTCGGAGCTCGGGGCCACGTGCTCCGGGGTCGAACAAAGGCGAACATAACCGAGCACGACCGAACGCGAGATTTCGTGTCGGAGCCCGGTGTCGGAATGCTTTGCTCTCAGTCGTAGGTCGTAAGTAGGCGCGTGCCATGTACCGCCGTGTCACGGGTACGCTCGTTCGCGTGTATTCGTCTGCCTTGACATTCCCCTTTACGTCGTGCATCATTCCTCTATTGTTAACATCGAGCTCATTAATTTATATCATTTAAATCGCGAGGTACACAGAGATGTAAAACTCTTCGTTAAATGCGAACGTGAATGATCCTTGATTCAGACATTGGACAAAGTGAAACAGTGGACGAAATGTTAGGATAAAGACACAGTGAGACTGTAAAACGAATTGCAAAAAACTGTAGTGGCCGAAATGAAGAATCGTTCGAGATCGCGCCGGTGGCAACGGCATATCAGATAAAAGGTAGGCGAAAAGAGAACTTGTTATATTATTTTCGTCGAAACTCGTTCTTCGCGCGGCATCGCAAGATCTCGTGCTTCGTGATCCAACGTTTTATTCACCGCGCGAGTGATCGATTTATTCTTTGAGCCAAACGTGCAATAAAAGATTAAGATGCACAGTTATTATTATGACCGTAGTTACAACTATTTTTTACAAAGATGTAATAAATAATCAGAATGTTTTTTACACACGTGGGAAGTATAAATCCGGGTTTATCCGGGCGAAACGTGGAATCGAAAGGCGGTGGCGGCGAGGTCGACAGTCTTTGAAGATGCGCCAATTAGCGGGCAAGTCTCTGAGTCTGTTCTCGCGAAAACACGGGGTCCAAGGACCGTTACTTAGTGCCGCGGCCCTTTTCACCGTGGTTGTCGCGATTTTTAATTAGCTCGCATGGTAGGGAGAGATTAAAGCACCGCGGATCGCGTATTCACTGTTGCGGTTAACTACTTGACGGTTCCTGCCTTCACAAACTTAAACAGTGACTTCGTGTGTGGAACAGATTTTCTTTCAAATGTGCTCTCATAGGTATTCTGCGTTTTTTAATTTTCGAAAAAAATATGCAAAATTGATGTAATTAATTGCACAGAAAACACAAGGAATGCATGAAATGTATAGAAATATGCAGGACATTAAAAAAATATCGTCAAAATTTCAATTGACGTCGTTTAATATCATTTTATATAAAAATCTGTAGCAACAGGAATCTATTGATCAAAAGTTGTTCATTTTTCACTCTCTCAAGGTACCAATCTAGGAGATATACAGTCGACTTAATCCAACGGGCTGGAGAGATCCCGAGTCTAAAGGTTGAACCGTGTCCGTTGAAGACAAATTCCGGACGAGCTTTCCGAAAAGAGGGATCCTTATCGGGGAGCCGATCTCGACGAACCTCATCCAGGTTGCCGCGAGCATGCAATACGAATCTGGATCTTTTGCGCCAAGCCTCCTTTATCTCTCCCGGCGTTTACCCGAAAGGGATTACTTTCCCATTAGGATCTTGTCTTTCGTGGACAAATAGTCGAAACTCGAGCCGTCGCTACCGTCCGAACCGCCACGGTGATTTTTCCCCCGAGGTGGATCCTCTTATCAGGGACCCGACAGAGGCCCCTCTCCGCCTTTTTTCCTTCGATTTTTACTTTTATATACCTTACCGGGCTTACGTAATGCCTGGAAATGGCGCCCGCCTCTCTTCCACGAGAGAGCACTTAATAAGAAGAGATAAAAGTTCCAAAGAGAGTGCAGCGCGTACACTCGGCTCTCTCATTTTTCGTCTGCGTTCATGATTTAATAGCGCATATCCATATGTATAAGCTTTGGTAGCGCGCGTCCCGAGGTTGAAATATGAACTGACAAGTTCACTGACAAATGATCGTACAGAGTAAAACACATCCGCGATCCGATTCCTATAATTCGTCTCTCCTCAATTTGCTCAGACCAGTCGTCGTCTCGTCGCTCTTCGTCAACGCTTATTTCTCATCCAGTCGGTGACAATCGTCGCTTTTTTCAGTTTCGAAGTGAAATTGCATCTTGCCTTTCCTCCCACTCGTTGCTCCTCTCTCCGTTTCTCTTGTCGTCGGAAATAATAGTCGTCTCATCAGTCGGAAATGAATGCTTTAGATTACGACGATAAGCTGGTAAGCGCGAACCGTGGCTTTAGACGTAATGCCAACCTCCCGGGGGCTGCGTTGGGTTCCTCTATGCGGTTGACGACTTCGTAACCTGAAGATTCGTCAACGTCAGACCCCATTAGCAGCAGCCCTTCGTCTACCGTCGACTCGCTAATTCCCTCTCGCTGCGTGATACATTCCGCGATATCAGAATCAACAGCCAAAGAAATAATGAACACCGCCGGGCATTAAACTCGGCGAAACAATCGATATTTCTTGTATGAAATTGCAAAATTCGAGGCATTCAAATCGGTGACTTCCGTCGGCCAGAGTTTACGCACCGTGAAATTGCGCTACCGTGTCATAAAACGTAGAGAAAAATCGTTATATGGGACCGAGTACATAGCGTCTCCGTGCGATGCAGCACGCGTGAGCTCGGTATCGCGCTGTGTTCCGGCGTCGTTATGACCGTGTACGACAACGGAACGTCAGCGACGACAACGAAACGCGGCCGTGAAAGAATTTTACACGCACGCTCGTGTTTTTGGTTAACGTGTAAAGCAGGGTACAACAACGTTCATCGCGGTTGCGAGATAAAGTTAATTTAACGCCACGATCCGATGTACACCCCTGTTCATAAGTTCTAACCCAGTGTGCAAAAATTATCGTCGCATGAGATGTAAAATTATCCTTGAATCAAATAGAATTTGCATTATCTGAATGAGTGTGTTTTTAAATAAGAAATCGATGTGAAAGATGATGTATAATTTTTATTGTAGTGGTTTTTTTTTTATTGTTGGAACGTGGACAAGCTTATGAACGCGAGTGTACACAATTGTTGAACACGCGTCGCGAGTCTGTTTCCACGTAAAATCGTGGAAGCGCTGTCCACGGTGGATTTTCGTTTTTCACCACGGCACAATGTATTACGAGAGATAAGAGGCTCCTCGATTAAAGCCTGAATTCTGAGGTATCACGCTTCGACGATTCCCGCGCCGCGCGAAGATTTATGCGGTACCGGGGAATTGCAGGCTCTCGCTTATCGCGTTAAGTAAATCGTTTTTGTAGTCGCCCTTCGATTTACGCCTACCTTCTACCTGGCCACTCTTGATGCGTGTCGGTGCATCGAAAAAAACGCGCGAGGCTACACGATCGAACGAATTAACGTAGAATTCGACGACTACGGTTATTAAAAATTGGATTAAGGACGAGATAAATCTGAACAGGTTTCTTCGAGTTCGACAAACGAGCATCATCGAACAACGCTTGGGCGTAACGAATGGGAAAAGTTTCCGTGCGAAAAATGGGGGACAGGAGGGAAAAGAGTGGAATTAAGAACGGGCTCGTTATTGGAACGGAAAAGGTGGAAGGGACGTGTCTGCGGAGCCCGCGGGACCAGATTAGACGCGGCTCAATGGAGACGGAGAAAGAAAAGAAATATATGGCGTCAAATATTTAACTTAGAGAATCGTATCCTCGAAATTGGGGGACGGAGTCGGCGGAGGACAACGCCGGTCGCGCGAAAAGTAGGGATTCGCTCGGAGATCGTCCGCGATCGACAAATAGCTGAGATCCAATTACTAATGACCGGCCGGTTAAACAAAGTTGACGCTCTGATGCATCGGCTGTAATGATTCACCTCTGTTAGTGCTGTTTGGAGAGGATTAGAAGCCGTACGCCGTATGGCGTGTCTGATTTATTAGATAGATTGGCCAGCTCGATGGTCGTTAGAAATGTACGTTTATGCACGATGATTTATTTATCTCCGTAGTTCTTGTCGAGTATCATTCTTTTATGATCTCGGGTTTTGTTTTTATCCATATGGCAGTGGCTTTTTTCCCCAGTTTAAAACATCCTTTCTTTCGTCGAGATGTTAAAGCTAACACCACATGTCACTTAAAAGGAAATGAACGTTCCAAAAAGAGACAAGTTCCAGATCTTCCAAAATAGATTATGACTTCGTTTTGATACTTTCTGTCAAGACTTCCATTAAAACTGAAAACTGAATAAATACTCACGAATAGTCAAAAATAGATGATTTTCTTGACTCAAATTTCCATCCAAATACGATTAATGTTTTTACTATTTGAAGAAATAGAGATTAATTTAATAACTAATACTAATAATGAATAATTGACTCAAATGAAATTCGACTTTTAATAATCTTTCGCAACGAGACTGAAATTAGCCATGATAGGGGAGAATTTCTTCGCCTGGTTTGAATTTCTATTTCGGTCCTCGCGTTCCTCTGCGGTCCGGTGCGACAGCCGGATATTTTTGAAAGGCCCCCAACTGACTGGCAACGCTTTTCCAAACTTGGAAACTCCTTGCAAGGCACGACGCGAAGTCGTCATAATTTCATTCCAGACTCGGTACATGCAAAAAGATCCTATCGAAATGCAAATTAGATCGAATTAAATTAAAAGACGACAAACCGATCGTGTAATAAATCCATGGAATTAGTATAGGAAGAGAAACGTGCCATAAAGAAAAATGAATGGGTCGCGCATTCGAAGGATTTCGATTCCCTGTCGGATTTCGTTGTCACCGAGCAGGTTTTCTCTTGATTTCTCGATTTTCCTCTACGACACCTCCGCGCACCAGGGTAAATATTTGATGCGATTTTTCTTCTTCCTAAACCGGTCCCCTTGACGCGTTCATCTGCGGCCATCAGATTCGCACCCTCGTTACTTCCCTTTTTTCCTCTCGTATCTTTCTTTTCGTTTTCCCTTCGAGTTTAGCACGTTTTCAATGATAATCCCAGACCACCCTCCCGGGTTTGTTAAACTTTCACAACCGGTGTCTCGCGTCCCATCCTTCCCTCCTTTCTTCTGAAAACGCTCCTCTGTCGTGCGGTGCACTCGCGTCGGCGTCCAGCTTTTATTGTTTTTTCCTGGCGTCATAAATAAATCAGTTCGTCGTACGATGTTGCAATTAAAAATTTTATGTCTTCTTGTAACTCAACAAAGCCCCCGGCGATTAGGAAAGCAAGGGCCGGCTTCTTTTTTAGTGAAACAATTCCGCGGCGGTCGTAAAGCTCTTTGCTTTCGCAAGGAACCCGTTATCTATACGCCGGACGCGAGAATCGTTGCGTCCTTATCGCGCACAATTGTACGGTAACGGGAGGGTAGATAAACACACAGAAGAACCCCGTTCCCGCCCGCAATGATGCATGTACCATATGCGCACGCGACAACCCCCCCACGCACTTTTGCAACCCTTGAAACGGTTAAGACGTCGTATTTTCATCGTGCGCGCCGCATGCGACGCCACTTCTCTTCTGTTTCGGGAACACCGGGTTCTCGCCGTGAAACGGAATGAATGGGGAGACAGGATGAAAAAATATATGTACTCACACTTGAGACTGAAAGAGTACGATGTAAATGAATAAAACAGGAGTCGTATACTCTTCCGTATCATTATCATTCATACTTCCTGATTTTTATTTTAAGGAGGTTCTACCGCTAACAGTTTTAAAATTCTAAATAAATTAAATATTATTTGTGTAAATTTTGGTGAACTTTCATGGGATGAGAGAAAAGTTCTGAAGATTTCAATTTAAATTGTTTTTCGCAAATATCTAAGTTTCTATTCGTCGGACGATATATATGCATAGGATCGAAATTATAGATTGATAAATTCTCTACAACACTCATTCTTGGTATTTTTTTTCTGCGAGTAACGGTTTTCAAAATAACACGCGACAAAATTTTAAGTTTTCGAACCAAGCCGCGTACATCATTCTTCCGAAAACTTCAAGTTTTTACCGCGTGTTATTTTGAAAACTGTTGCCCACAAGAAAAAGAACTCCGTTATTAACATGAACGCTAGTCAAGCAAGCTCCCCTTTTCTATAACTTGCATTTCACTTGCTATGTACCAGATGAACCTCCTTAAGTACTTGTAGAAAAATTTGACTTCCGGTATTGAAGAAGTAAGAATACGCACAGAGACATTTGGAATATTTTTCCATTTCGTATCGCCGATGCAAGAAAACCATTATTTCGAATGGACCCTCGGAAGAGATTCTATACATATACTTATATGAATGTTATGCATGGATTCCATCTGCGTTCATTCTTCATCGAACTCGAAGTCTATAACCTTCATCCAGTTCACCCCCGTCGTTCATAACGCGGGAGACAATCTCGGTTGGAAATCGAACCGCGAACGGTATCGTCTCGTTCTCTCCGGAGTGTCGTTACCATCGGCGTCGCGAGGACGCAACGCGAATTTTCGATACCCGTTTTGCATACGCTCTCGCGGCACATGGGTCCCTCTCCGAGGAGAAAATTTCGTATACCGCGAACCCCCCTTGGTACGCGGAGGACGCGTTACGCATCTGGTGCACGTTTTTGATAAAACTGTGACCGTAACGCCCGCCACTTTGGGGGTGTAAATCACGCGGGCCGCATAAAGGCGATCGGCGAGCCTCGTACGCTGCCAGGCTTTTTTCAGATTGTCTCTACACGTGATTCATGCGCGTTTGGGGATGCACTCGCAAGCTACGGCCTGGTTAATAGCTATCTGTTGCGGTGGATGGATTCCAAAAGCGTTCTGTTGTTCCTTTTTATACTCTAATTCGTTTACTAGTTGTAATTTTATTTTGTGTGTGATCAGAGATATAAAATATCAAATTATATTATTTTGTAAGGGATAATACCAATAGTGATTTGTTTTTTAAAATTTTTCATTCATGTGGTACATTCTTTAAATATTTATTTGATATGTAGTTGTATATGTTTTATTTTCGGTTTGCTGGTACATACATATAGATGTTTCCGGAGTTTGAATTTCCTGTTGGCGAGCCAAGGGTGAGAATTAGGATGAGGGAAATTCGGTTGACTAAGCACGCGCTTAGATAAATCAATAACCGTCGTTTTTTCTGAGGCGTCCGAACCCACAAAAATCGCCCCCGTAACAACCCTTCCCTCCGATATCGAGCCACACGCGATCGTATCGAGGAGAACAAACGACCGTTTTACCAGTGGTCGCCGGCTAACACTTCTCAGTAGGAACAAAAAAAGATTCTGGCCAAATCAGCGCGTCCTGATTCAGACCAAACCTTCATTAATCTCATCGTGTTTCCCAATCAGCACATTATAAAAAGTGATACGTTCTTTTTTGCAATCAGGTTTTTCATCGATATTTTTTATTTGTAAATTCCAAATAAATAGAGTTTATTAAGAATTGCGTTTAATTCTCTAGTCACAGAACTATGATCCTAAAAAATTAACCTTTTTAGAAAACGGTAAAGAAGTGGGCAAGTTTGAGATATATGATAATCTACCTAGTCCCTATATTGAATAAAATAAAATAATTTCATTACCTTGCATTATTTTTTTATTTTATATTCTGTTGTGAAATTGAGAACCACAAAATAATGATCGTTATCTATATTATAGTTCTGATTTCATCGAGTATAAGCTTATTTTCTTTATACGTTTGTTTAATTTGATTATACTGTTGCTACGATTCGTTATTCATTAGAAAATATCGATTCTAATCATATATCAAGTTAAACAAATGGATAAAGAAAATAAGCTCATGCTCGATGAAATCGGACCTACGATTTCTTTCAGACATGAATCATTTTCAAAAATCGATTGTGTTACCATTACACTTGCGTCTTCCCGAGGGTTGATCGACCCGAAGCCGTAAGTCCGCATCGTTTAACCTCGGGTGTTTCTGAATCGTGTGACGGTGGCCTGGCGGGCTTCTTATTAGTCATAGGGCCGCGATGGATCGCCGGGGGAACCCCTCGTGGACAACGTATCGAATGTACGTCGATGCACGCCAAGCGAGGGGGTCCTCTCCGAAGGGGCGCGCCCCCAGCGGCCAAGGCACCCCGATATATCCGTGTCCTTAGCTAGTGTATCGCACGACGCTCACCCGTTCGCCCGATCTTGCTCAACGCGCTAACGAAATAACGTAACGCGTTATGGTCTTCTCGCGTCAACAAAACGAAGGGCGAATTCGCCGGAAAACGCTCCGTCCTCGGCTTCAGTGTTTCACGAAGAGCTTAACGAAATAACGCGATGTTTACCGAGTTCCTGCTAAGTGCTTATGGTTTCCGCGCTCGAGGGAGATTCCGGGGTGGATACGGTGGACGGTGACGTCGTAGAAACGAGATTTCGGGAGTCATCCCCTGAATTTTGGAAAACAAGCTCTGGACGTGTACGCGCACTGATAGTTCGTAGGGGATTGATGATGATTAATTCTTTCTTAACAGTATGTGGTTTTGTTCCGCCGGTTTAATATCAAATGCTGCGGGAAGCAGCGAATCGTTGAGGAAGATGGATAGAGAGATAGCAAACAGTTCGGTGGGACTCGATATCGGGATTTGTGTGTCGAGGGGTGGACTGGACGATAATTCGCCGCATGGCCGCGATCATAGAGGCGGTTATTGGTGCGGCGTCCTGCAGACTGTGTTCAGAGTTTTTTGAGAGCTCGAAGCACTGTGATCGGTGGAAAGATGAGGCGGCTATCCCACACGCGATTTTACACCGGCGAGCGTGTCAGGTGGCACATGGTCAATGTGCAGCATACCCGTATAGGATTCGCGAACGTCAGGTAACTCTCTTTTTTTACCGCTTTGAATAGGTTTATTTCGTGATTGAGTGTCGTGATATATTTCTGCGGGGTCTGGACGCGAGTTGAAGAGAGTTGAATGCCCGTATAGAGTGAGTTTGTCGTAAAAAAGTGAGGGAAGGTTTTTTTGAACGAATGCAGCGAGTGCAGGCCGCCATTTACGCTCGTTAGACACACTGACACCCTTTTCAGTTGAACGCACGTTGAAAGAAATAATTACTGAGTAAAAATAAGTCGCTTATAGTTATTCTGTTATGAGGATTTAGGCCCGTGTTGATTTATAAGGTACACAGGGGTTTTTTAAAATCCACAAAGTCCCCTCATAAGGGAATTTAGCCTCGTCAGACATTTAAGAAGCGTGGAAGCTGGAAATGGTGGGCAGGTTCCTGCGAGAGGCGAGTATTAATATAATCCCATAATTCCGGCGGATGTTTCGCTTGTATGTACCCGGTCCTCGGTCAGCCATTCCGGCGTCAGTATCAATTACTTTACCCTTGTCAACCCTGTTAACCCTCCCGCTGGTCTGGCCTTTCGACTGTCTCGTGTCAACATCTCCAGCGTGCGCGCGCGAAAACCTACGGAGCATCTTCCACCGAACTAAGGGAGAATTAAGAAACTCGAGGAATTGAATTTGATGCAAGGCGAAGTGAATTAGAGGAGGGNTCGACGACTACGGTTATTAAAAATTGGATTAAGGACGAGATAAATCTGAACAGGTTTCTTCGAGTTCGACAAACGAGCATCATCGAACAACGCTTGGGCGTAACGAATGGGAAAAGTTTCCGTGCGAAAAATGGGGGACAGGAGGGAAAAGAGTGGAATTAAGAACGGGCTCGTTATTGGAACGGAAAAGGTGGAAGGGACGTGTCTGCGGAGCCCGCGGGACCAGATTAGACGCGGCTCAATGGAGACGGAGAAAGAAAAGAAATATATGGCGTCAAATATTTAACTTAGAGAATCGTATCCTCGAAATTGGGGGACGGAGTCGGCGGAGGACAACGCCGGTCGCGCGAAAAGTAGGGATTCGCTCGGAGATCGTCCGCGATCGACAAATAGCTGAGATCCAATTACTAATGACCGGCCGGTTAAACAAAGTTGACGCTCTGATGCATCGGCTGTAATGATTCACCTCTGTTAGTGCTGTTTGGAGAGGATTAGAAGCCGTACGCCGTATGGCGTGTCTGATTTATTAGATAGATTGGCCAGCTCGATGGTCGTTAGAAATGTACGTTTATGCACGATGATTTATTTATCTCCGTAGTTCTTGTCGAGTATCATTCTTTTATGATCTCGGGTTTTGTTTTTATCCATATGGCAGTGGCTTTTTTCCCCAGTTTAAAACATCCTTTCTTTCGTCGAGATGTTAAAGCTAACACCACATGTCACTTAAAAGGAAATGAACGTTCCAAAAAGAGACAAGTTCCAGATCTTCCAAAATAGATTATGACTTCGTTTTGATACTTTCTGTCAAGACTTCCATTAAAACTGAAAACTGAATAAATACTCACGAATAGTCAAAAATAGATGATTTTCTTGACTCAAATTTCCATCCAAATACGATTAATGTTTTTACTATTTGAAGAAATAGAGATTAATTTAATAACTAATACTAATAATGAATAATTGACTCAAATGAAATTCGACTTTTAATAATCTTTCGCAACGAGACTGAAATTAGCCATGATAGGGGAGAATTTCTTCGCCTGGTTTGAATTTCTATTTCGGTCCTCGCGTTCCTCTGCGGTCCGGTGCGACAGCCGGATATTTTTGAAAGGCCCCCAACTGACTGGCAACGCTTTTCCAAACTTGGAAACTCCTTGCAAGGCACGACGCGAAGTCGTCATAATTTCATTCCAGACTCGGTACATGCAAAAAGATCCTATCGAAATGCAAATTAGATCGAATTAAATTAAAAGACGACAAACCGATCGTGTAATAAATCCATGGAATTAGTATAGGAAGAGAAACGTGCCATAAAGAAAAATGAATGGGTCGCGCATTCGAAGGATTTCGATTCCCTGTCGGATTTCGTTGTCACCGAGCAGGTTTTCTCTTGATTTCTCGATTTTCCTCTACGACACCTCCGCGCACCAGGGTAAATATTTGATGCGATTTTTCTTCTTCCTAAACCGGTCCCCTTGACGCGTTCATCTGCGGCCATCAGATTCGCACCCTCGTTACTTCCCTTTTTTCCTCTCGTATCTTTCTTTTCGTTTTCCCTTCGAGTTTAGCACGTTTTCAATGATAATCCCAGACCACCCTCCCGGGTTTGTTAAACTTTCACAACCGGTGTCTCGCGTCCCATCCTTCCCTCCTTTCTTCTGAAAACGCTCCTCTGTCGTGCGGTGCACTCGCGTCGGCGTCCAGCTTTTATTGTTTTTTTCCTGGCGTCGTAAATAAATCAGTTCGTCGTACGATGTTGCAATTAAAAATTTTATGTCTTCTTGTAACTCAACAAAGCCCCCGGCGATTAGGAAAGCAAGGGCCGGCTTCTTTTTTAGTGAAACAATTCCGCGGCGGTCGTAAAGCTCTTTGCTTTCGCAAGGAACCCGTTATCTATACGCCGGACGCGAGAATCGTTGCGTCCTTATCGCGCACAATTGTACGGTAACGGGAGGGTAGATAAACACACAGAAGAACCCCGTTCCCGCCCGCAATGATGCATGTACCATATGCGCACGCGACAACCCCCCCACGCACTTTTGCAACCCTTGAAACGGTTAAGACGTCGTATTTTCATCGTGCGCGCCGCATGCGACGCCACTTCTCTTCTGTTTCGGGAACACCGGGTTCTCGCCGTGAAACGNCGCTGGAATTAACGTTTAAACTGTGGGACTGAGGGAAAAGAATTTTTTTATTATATTGCTAAGTATTAAACGCGTGAAGAAGCTGGGAATAGCGTGAGATCGTAGATAGAGCGGTTGTAAGTTAGGANTTTTCTATAACTTGCATTTCACTTGCTATGTACCAGATGAACCTCCTTAAGTACTTGTAGAAAAATCTGACTTCCGGCATTGAAGAAGTAAGAATACGCACAGAGACATTTGGAATATTTTTCCATTTCGTATCGCCGATGCAAGAAAACCATTATTTCGAATGGACCCTC